>QEOT01124002.1:47640-114318 GCA_003123785.1 Pterocarya stenoptera
GGAAAGTTCTCATTGAACTAAACTTCTTTAGCAAATAAAACAATCAGAGCCTTAGGCTAATGTGGTCCCTTAAAAAACAAACCCACTAAGTCCCCAACCGGATTATATCATTGTAGAAATGTAAGAGTCTCACTCAACTTTTGAGTATTAGACTTCTTTGTTGTGTCTGAAATAGACAGCCCAATGTGAGATTTTTCTCTGTTCTGGTTTCTTTTAACAGCTAAGAATAGAGGGGAAAATAAATTCCTGACCTAAGGGAAAGATGCACAAAATTGTATAGGAATTAAGTTGAATGAGCAACACAACAAAGCTGCTATAAGCACGGTGCAAAGCTATAAGCATTGGGCAAAGAGAAAACAGTAGCTGGTACTAGCACTTGGTATTAAATTTAACTTTTTCACATTCCTGGTCTGTTTTGCTTTTCTGATTTTTGTAGGAAGTAATGGCAGGGACTAAAGTGTTTGTAGAGATGCATAAGCAAATACTAGGTGCTACCAAGTTGGTCATAGAAATTAGTTTTGGAAATGAAAAGGAATGTAGTCATGTTACTATAGTACTATACTCCCATTTGATTAGATATAACTGAATCTTTGGAGCAAAGAAATGGTTTTTAACACATAAAGCCTGATGAACTCCTTTCGATGTTTAACAAATTGGCCAAACAATTGTGGTTTGCAAACAAATGGAGCAAAAAAATGGCTACTGAATATATGAAAGAAGCTAGGAGAAAAATACCAATAAAGCCCCATGTTTCAAGAATACATAGTGTTAAAGCAGATAGATTTAAGGTAAAGCTTGACACAAAAAACCAAGTACCTGGGCAGCAACCTCCAAACCAATCTCATATTTAGTTTGACTTCCAAAACAAATACGAATTAAAAATAATCAAAGTCTCAGTACTGAAAAATGTGGGTGACTGTAGAAACTATAAAATATAGCTTCGATTTGTTCCTTCCATTTTTCAGCAAAGTAATTGCAACCTGTTAACTAAAGAGGTTGCAGTACACACGTAATGTGGCCAAAGTTATTAACAATTAATTTCATAATCATTGTTTGCTGTTGCTTTTGTGCTTGACAAAGACATGAAGTTGGCTAAGCTAAACAGTGAGCTTTAGAGCTTAGTACTTGCAAGAAGAGGACTTTTTTCTCTACGGTCCAAAAGCTTGAAAATTCAATATACAGGTAGTTTTTTTTTAAAACATAAAAAACCTTTCATATAACATCCACGTTTGACGGTTAAAGCAAAATTTGGACAAAATTGAAAATTAAATATTTGACAATCAATTCCAACTTGTTTTTCATCTGTTATTTTGCACTTATTAGAACAATGGAAGAAAATGGAAGTAGGCACAAGTGAGAAAATGTGGAAACTCACCTCATGTGAGAAGACCCTTTACGGAGATGGGCACTTGTCTTCAATGGAGGAGCTCAACCGGGAAGAGCCCAGATCAATGTCACCCAAATCTATTGCACAAATAACTCTAATTAAGGGAATTTTTTTTATTGCCCGTATAAAGCAAAATGAACCCAATCTTCAAAGTCAAGGCTAGGGTTTCGAATGCTACCTTCTTGCTGGTATATGATCTGTCCAGAAGCTCTGAGGACCTGTGGGAAATGGAGCTGTTGGGGTTTGTTGAGGGAAGGAAAGGGAAAGAGGCGTGCGGGAGTAGGAAAGAAGCAGATGTTTGATTTTCGAAACACCTATGCCGCTGGAAAGTTGTGCAATTCAATCGAAAAGGTTGAGGGAAGAATCTAGGAACATAGTTGCGGGAAGGAAAACAGCCGTGAGATACACGAGCTCACGGGAAGGAAAAAAATAATAGTACTAACCATATTAGCAAACAAAATTATAGCATTTCCTACAAAAAGTTTGGTCGCGGTTAATGCAAGATAATGTCACCAAACACTTTGGTCATGAATGGATACATATGTCACTCTAAAAAAAAATTATTTGTAAACTTTTTTTGATGATTTGAATTTTGCAAGAAAAAGTATTTAATTTTCACAAATTGTAACTCGTGACAAATAAAATGGTCCAATATAAATATTTACAGCGAAAATTTACTGACGAACTGAATTTCGTAACAAAATGTAATTATTTGTTACCAGATAATATTCGCGAGAAAAACTTTTACTCCAAAAATCCCTATTTGTTGTAGTGAGTTAATGTCACCAACCAATTTCGTCACAAAAGGATGCATATGTCATCGCAAAAAAATATTACCTGCAAACTTTTTCTGATGATCTGAATTTTGCAGAAAAATGTCATTAATTTTCACAAATTGTAACTCGTGACAAATAAAATGGTCCAATATAAGTAATTGCTGCGAAAATTTACCGACGACATGAATTTGGTAGGAAAATGTAATTATTTGTTATCAAATAGTATTCGCAGGAAAAAATTCTGTCCCAAAAACCATTATTTGTTGTAGTGCTAACTGATTCATGCTTTCTTTATCTAAAATACATTATGATAAATAAAAAATAATCACGTTTTGATAAAATAATATCTACTCCAAGATTAGGTTTTGGGACACAAGTCCTACTCGATAATATATATATGTATGTATCATGTGTAGATATTGATATATCTATAGCTAGCAATATTAGATCACAGCATGATCATGATCTTTAAAAGGAATAATATTAGAGAGAGAGCGACTGATCTCAGATCTCACAGTTCAGTCACTCCTAACACACTGAACAAAGAGTCACACCTACCACTGGCACGTTCACAGCTACCACTACTGCATGCATCGTGGTTGTAACCTACCACCCTCACCCTCTCACAACTACCCCTGCCTAGCTAGCTGCTTCTTATATATTTCTTCATCGCTAATATTGTACGTTGCTTCCATGGTTGAAGCGTTGGTAGCTAGGCCATGTGTAATCTCTCTTCCCTTGCTTTTATTTTTTTTTCTTTTTTTTCCTTTTCTTTTGATGTTGTTTTTGTTTGTACTCTAAATTATTGCTTCCTGGAATATCAATCATTATTTAGTTCATTCAATGAGAAGACAAACGGGAGAGAGGTAGGTAATTACTTGCATTGGCGCACTTGTCACTGCACATGTCATGTAGCATATAGTACTTCGTGTATATAATGTACGCAGTCAGGATATAAGATTATGCAATCCCGGCCCGAACCACTGAGAGTACGCAGATACAATAGTCGTTCCTCACCACACAAGTTTTTGGTGTATCTGCCCTTCGAGCTATTGATATATAACTCAAAGCAGTAGTAGTACCAAAGAGCAGAAGTAGTGCAGCTAGAGCTACTAGCGCTCTCTCGATCTTGATATTTGGATAGCTTCGCAGACAAGGAGAAGAAGAAGAAGAAGAAGAAGACGACGAAGAAGATAGACTTTCCAAATCTCCTTGCTTCCACAAAACAAAACAAAATATAATGGCCAACTTCTCAGAGGGCCACATTTGCCATTGCCTGAGACACCTAGCAACCGCGCGGCGCAATGCTGTGATCACCATCAGCGGCAACAGGCAAAAGACTGGCAAGCAGTTTGTGGAGGACGTGTTGAGTCTGGCTCGTGGGCTGTTGGAACTTGGCCTCGGAGCCGGTGACGTCGTCGCCATCTCTGCTTTCAACAGGTTCTCTCTACTACCTTATATTTAACTTAATCTAAACTTAAATTTAGCATTACTCTCATCTCTTATGAACAAGGATCCAATATTGTTGTGGGAATGATGAGTAATATTATAAGATCATGAGTGCAACCTATTAATGGCAATGATCATGAATAACTTTGTTGCAGTGATATGTACATGGAGTGGTTACTAGCCATTGCGTTTGTTGGAGGAATAGCTGCTCCACTGAATTACCGTTGGGTGAGCAGTACCATACTTCTTCTTCTGAGTTTTCTTTACTATTCTGAGGAAAAAAAAGAAGAAATAATTATTAATATCAAGGTTTAAAAATCCCGAGGTGGCCTCATGGAAGAGTGATTAACGAGCGTGATTAAGCGAGGAGTATTAATAAGCATGCATGATCGAGATATATATATAAATATATATATATATATATATCTATGATCAACTTGGAGATTGACCTTAATTAATTGTTTAAGTTTAGGGTAATCATGCACGTGATATCAAGCAAGTAATAAAAGCCCAGATGGGGAACCTGTACCTGTCACGTACAAATTAGCTTATTATTCGCTTGAAATCAATTAGAATATGATCAACCCACGGGCGTCCTCGTGTAACGTTGATTTACTTTGCAACTTGGAGACCTCCTGGTCGACGATCATCATGAGGATCTATATATATATATATATATCTCGCTTAGTCCATCAATTTTAAGCTTTTATATCTTAGGATATATAATAGAGATAAATTTAATTATTTATATTATATTCTTAACTCTATATAAATATATATATATAATGTATATCGAGAACAAATTAAGGATATCAATTGTTGCTCGGATCCTGAATACAAGGGATACACGTTCTCAGGTGGATGGAGGTAGGGAAAAAAAAGGGCATTTAATCCCAGTTTTGCTACTTTTTTACTTTAAAAAGGTTCCTTATCCCTTTGTACGTACTACATGGTGGAGGAAGCTGCTGGCTGATCCGATCATGCATGCACGCGTACGCCATTAATATCCCTCGCAGAGTGGATCGGCGGGTATCAGGGGATCTCGATCCTATATCCTCTATGCACGCACGCATGCACCCACGGCTTTTTCTGTTGATCTTGAACAGGGAATTGCATGTTCAAATGTAATTTCATTTGCTGATCATGAAAAACTATCAAAATAATTCTAAGATCAAAATTTCCAAGTTCACGAGGTCGGGATATCAAACCACAGGGAATATATTTATATATATATATATATATATATTAAAAAAAACAATATATAAAAAATAATTTTCAAGTTCCTTTTTGTACTAATTATTAGGCAACGCAATGAAACTGATTAATTAAGATCATATATAGGGTTATTATAAATAATAAACTGATGATCAACAAATCATTAATTAGGATTCTTTTTTTTTTTTAATCTTAATTTGAGTCCATTTGTTACGTACTGAGGCATATATATGCGCGCAAATATAAAACCACTATATATATATATATGGATATTGGAGTTAAAATGGGAAGGATAAACTCTCAAATTAATAATTATTTATAAATCTCTTGTTTTCTTGGACTAAGATCTTTTTAGAAGTACTTTTGTTCAAATTCTAGAAACTAGAATTAATTGAAGAGGCATATATATATATAAATTATATCATATTATTTATTGTTAATCACATAAATTAATAGTATTAAATATTGTAAAAAATCTACTTTATATTATTTAAATCCTACTATTTAATTAAGGAAAATACTTTAGCAACAAAGAAATTACATAAAAATAAACCTACAAATTGACGTGACTTGATGGTGCATCAAATTATTTTTATTATAAAGTAAATCTAATAAATTTTATGGAACCACATCAGTTTGTAAGTTTACGTTGTATAATCTTTTTATATCTTTAATAATTTTAGTTAATTAAACCATTTTCCCGACCCTAGGCACCCGTTTTCTGACAATAAAACGGCAATAAGAAGCAAACTACAGGGCCTCATAACCATCTCTTTCAGTTTTGGAAGACTACGTCCTATACGTACGTACGTAGTAGCAGAAAGACTTGTTCCTTGCCATGCATACATTTGCCCCCACATCCATGATCAATCTCATGAAACACTTAAAAAATTCGATCGATCATGCCATGCAACATGCGTGGTGCATGCATGATCGATCGATGACCCTGATCATCAATATAATTCCTCTTACAGCATGCTCCTAGCTAGCTTCCTTCGATTAATCTATCCATACTGTACGTACCTTTTCTGATCCAGAACTAGCTAGCCTTAAAAACTTTCAATATATTTTTTTAATGTTTTTCAACATATTAAATTAATTAATTAATTGGTACGTACTGCAGAGCTTTGAAGAAGCAAGATCTGCAATGCAGCTTGTGCGGCCAGTTATGTTGATTACTGATGAGAGCTGTCAAGGTGGCTGGTACTCAAATCTTCGAAGCAATCATATACCGTCCCTGAGGTGGCATGTTTCTTTGAGTTCTTCAGCTCTCTCCTCCGATTTCATCAACACATGGAATGGTAAATAAATCATGCATGCTCTACCGTTCATGTTATATATAATAATATACCTTAATTAAGTAGTATATTATAATACCTTAATAATTAATACTGTTTTACGATATTAATTAATCATTTTAGTTGCCTAGCTAGCTTCCTTAATTAATAATTCGTTTTTTCTTTAATTAATTTGTAGTTTTAACTACTGAAATGCTGAGGAAGCAATATTCTGGAAAGTCTGATCTGCCATTGAACTACCGGTGGGCACGTGAGGGTGCTTTTATGATTTGCTTCACTTCAGGTATGGTCGTTGGTCGTACTTAATTCAATTTATTATTATTTTTCTTCCTCCTTAATTAATATTCTTTTGTAGAGCATGCATGTCGATTTGATCGGTATCAATTCTCGAGGCGAACAGATCACTTTCCTTAGAAAATCTCTTACATAATATTAAATAATACCATATCACAAAAGAGTACGTACGCTGGAATCGAAAAATGAAACAACAATTATTTAAAAACTAAATATATTTTTATATGAATTTTTTTTTTTTAGTTTTTTAAGATATATTTATTTTTTAAAAATAAAAATAAAATATTAAACTTATTTTTAAAAATATTTTTCGATTTCTGAATTCAATAGGATATTATTTTGTATCTTTTTTTTCATGAAAACTTTTAAGGATATATAATTGATCTGTCTTTTTAAAGGGTGAAGGGACAGACTGCACTTTCTGCGTAATAATTTGGAGATGTTATGTTGATGATCTACAGATTTCCTTTGGATTTTGGATATGAAGGTTGAATTAGGTAATATTAGTAAGTAGTAATAGTAGTACTAAAATCAACAGAGGGTGGTAGATACGGGAAAAGAGAGAGCAAGGAAGTGGTTGGTTGAGGGGGGATTCAGACAATGAAATGAGAAAGAAAATGGGAAAAGATTATTGAAGGAAGAGAAATAATATTTACAATTTTAGGATGTGAAAGTTATGTAGACTTTTTAAAAAATAGATAAATTTAGATATTTGCATAAAAAAATTTAATAGTAAATTCATTTTTTTTCAAAGGAAGTACGCGAGACTGCCTTGTTTGTTTTCGTAAATAAATGAGATGAGTTGCGATTAAAATTAAAAGTTAAATAAAATATTGTTAGAATATTTTTTTAATATTATTTTTATTTAAAAATGTTGAATTGTTATTTTATTTTATGTGAGAATTTAAAAAAATTATAATAATTAGATGAAATGAGATGAGTTAAGTTGAGAGTAATTGTGAAAACAAATGAGACTAGATTCTAAGAGTATATCTAGTATTACTTTAGAAGGAAACCTACCTAGCTACCTACCTACCTACACTAGAGAAGGAGAAGGTAGTAGTACTTCTTGCCTGATCTACAAAAGAGGTTCATGAGGGAGGGTGGTGGAAGTACTGGATGAGGAGTGTCTTTGGGAGGGAAAGAAAGAAGAGGAGATCAGGCCGTAGATCAGTTTGATCTCTCTTTGCAAATCAGAGAGTAAGACATGTTTGGATACTGAAAAAATATTATAATTATATGATTAATCGTAGTATTGAAATAGTTTGAATTAAAATATTTTATTGAGTTTTGAAAAAAAGATAGAAAAAATGTTGAAAAAAATATTAAAAATTTGTTTGAATATAATTTTTTTTTTTTTTTAACTTGAAAAAGTTGTTAAAATCCATTTGAGCAAGCCGTAAAACGAGTGCCAAAGCCAGCAACGTACATTCTTAAAATACATTTGACGCTTACTTTAATGAAACGCACAACATGCAGTAGTACTTTTGTTTATCCATTGATCGATCGGCCGCCTACACGAGTACTCCTTGTCACCATTTTGTTCAAAAATCATTCCAATAATATTATTAATACCTCATAAAGTTGTCTAAACATATGCATGAAGCATCGTATAATACGATCTTGAAATATGAGTAAAATTAATGTAAGATTATGGTATTTAGACGTTAATGCTTGTTTTGATTGTTTTGTCATCGACAGGAACCTCTGGAAGACCAAAGGGAGTTACCCTAACCCATGCTGCTTTGATTGTACAATCCCTAGCAAAACTCGCCACTGTTGGTTTCAGTGAGAATGATGTACGGTTTTACTCTTGATATATCATTAACCTGCTGTGTTGCAGCAAATAATTTAAGAGAAGTGCTGATATATACAGTTACAAAAAGATTTCATAAAAATAAATATACAAATTGATACGGCTTAATACGATACATTAAATCTACTTTATAATAAAAATAGCTTTACAATGTAACAGGGAATTAGACCAATGACTTTCAAATTAATTAATGTTGTTGTGTTGGGTTTTGCAGATTTATTTGCATACTGCGCCATTGTGCCATATTGGTGGTATTTCATCAGCCATGGCGATGCTAATGGCCGGAGGTTGCCATGTCATAATACCTAAGTTTGAGTCTAAATCAGCCCTAGCAGCCATAGAGCAATACAGAGTGACTGCACTAATCACTGTCCCTGCAATCATGGCTGATCTAATTTCTTTAATCAGGTAAACCAACACCCTATTCATGAATATATTTTGGGAGAAAAATCTGAGGATGTTTCTCGTGTACTGGATGTTTGATCTATATATCTTATACGAATAATGATTATATATCCATTAATGTGTTGGTATAAAATTTCAATTAGTTGCAACATTGGTTAATTATGAGTTATAAGATAATAAACATCATAAAACCACGTTGTAACTATTTGCAAACAACAATTAATATATTTAAACCATGTTTAATTTACTATATACTATATATAATATTGTCTTCATAGCCATGTCTCGTTTAAACCCTGCATATATCTATATATGTAATCCCCTAGCTTGTTCAATTTTAATGAAGTACTTGACTCAGGATTGTTTAATATTTTAACCCATCACCATGTTTTCCTTTCTATTCGATGTGCATGCATGCATGATACGGCTCAATGCTGGTAAATTGAAACCATGATGTGCGATAGTTTTCTGATCAATCATGCTTGATCATTAGGCGAAAGGAAACTTGGAAAGGGAAGGAGACTGTGAACAAGATATTAAATGGAGGTGGGGGACTTTCAGTTGAGCTATTGAAGGATGCCATCTTGTTCTTCCCAAGAGCTAAGCTTCTCACAGCTTATGGTGGGTGTCTCTTATATCCCTAGCTTCAGCCGACCCTCAATCGTTATTTAATAGAATTATGTTACATATAATCATTTTTACGTACTAATATTTGTACATTCTATTGATGTGATTGGCCAAAGTAATTATTTTATATTTAAAAAAATACCGCAACCAATCACATTAGTGGAGTGTGCAAAGAATACAAAAAAACGACTATACGTATAATTTTTGTATTTAATATGATGGCCAATCTATTTCTCATTCTGAATTTATTATTCCGAATCATACCATGATTTGATCATGTATAGCAATCTCTTTTTGCACACGCCTAAGTGGCCGTGGATCACTCCACTAATTAGGTTTGTGCAAAACTTCCCAAAAATCATGAGCTCATCAGTTTGAGGCGAACACGATCAGCTGGTGATAATATGATCAATTGGAGCCATCTGATTGTTGTTAGTCATTGATTCCATGGATATTGCTCTTCTTCTTACCCTAAAAATTCTTTTTCGGTAATATATAATAATTTTCCTTTTTCTTTTTGTTGTTGTACTTTTGAAGGGATGACAGAGACATGCTCGTCAATGACCTTCATGACACTTCATGACCCAAGAATGGAAACCTCCGGCCAACACCTCAACACTGTTTCTGATAAGAAACATAGTACTACGGCTCACCAAACCGGCCTAGGTGTCTGCGTAGGAAAGGCTGCACCACATGTAGAGTTAAAGATATCTACAGATGGCTCTTCTCAGGACGTTGGAAGCATTTTGACCAGAGGCCCGCATGTAATGCTCAGGTACTGGGGTACCCAAACTCCAACTAAAGCATCTCATGACGACTCCGGTGATGAAAATTGGCTTGACACTGGGGATGTTGGGTCCATCGATGAGTATGGTAATTTATGGCTTGTTGGACGACTAAATGGTAAAATTAAAAGTGGAGGGGAGAACATTTACCCCGAAGAGGTACGTATGATTTAAACCAACCTTCATATAATTCAGTAAGTTTTACATGATTTCTTCAACAGTTTCTATCTTTAATCTATAGGCATTTTAATAATTGGTTGTGATCATGACTAGGTGGAGGCAATCCTCTTACAGCATCCAGGAATTATGAGCATTGCCATTGTTGGAATTCCGGATGCTCGCCTCACAGAAATGGCCATTGCATGTATTCAGTTGAGAAAGAACTGGGTTTGGTCGAATGCAAGCTCTAAACACTCAGCTAAAAATGAAGAGCTGGTCTTATCTAGTGAAATTCTTCGACAATATTGCAGAGAAAAGAATATAACAGGGTATGTATAAATATATATATATTTATATATTCAAGATCAATGGTCTTTCTCAAATAGAATAGAACTCCCAATTCCACAAGCTCTTTCTTCTATCTAAATTGTTTTTGACATGCTAAATCTTAACTGTGACTAGAATATGAAATATTATTAGCATGCAGTGATGGATTTCTCTCGTGTGTTTGCTTTTGTTCTTCCAAATTAGGTTCAAGATCCCAAAGGCATTCATTGTATGGGAGAAATCGTTTCCAGTGACAACAAGTGGGAAAATAAAAAGAGACCAAGTTCGGAGAGAGGTTATATCTTATCTGCAACCGGCCTTACAGAGCAGTCTATGATTGTCTCATTAATGTACGTTTAGAGCAGCAGCACATGACCCACATGCTGCTTGGGTCATGAGCAATCCGCCCATGTCTTTTTGAGCAGAAGCCAGAACATGACATGATACTTGGGATTTATCGGTTCTTATGTAATAATTAGTGGCAAATCTCATGTAATATATAGCCACACTTCTTTTTTTCATCTTGTCCCAGTTATCATTTTTTTTTTTTTTAGGTTTCTTGTTTTATGTTATCTGGGTCTGAATAAAAGTCTACTGGCTTTCATGTTTAGAGTTGTAAAGCCGATTAATAAAATAATAATAATATCATATTTGGAACTTTTGTGCAATATTTATCGCTCTTGGAGGAGTGACAAATATCATAAATCAAGTCGAGGAATAACATAAAATATGACAAATATCATATTTTTTTATTATTTTAAAATATTTTTAAAAAATATAAAAATATATATATTAATACACTAATAGTTACTTCTTTAACTATTAAGTAAAATAAAATAAAATATATGAGATATCAAAATAAAAATAAAGGAGACAATTTGAATAGATAAAATAATAATTTTCTATTACTAATTATCATGAACACTCCTCGCAGCGGCCTGCAAGTCGTACGCTGTTAGTTTGTCTCGATTGAGCACATGCAGAGTGTCGCAGTCCAAGAAAGTGTACAAGGCCTCAGCAACGTAGTTAGGGCTTATATGTTTGCTGGGCCATGGCCATCTTATGTTTAGTTAGTTATTTTCATTACTTGTTGTTAGGCTATTGTGATTTTAATTGGATTTTAGTGTTAGTGGGTTAATGGGCTTAGACCCTTTGGAGTAGTTCTCATTTCAATTGTTGTTTTAGTGTGCTTTTTGCCTCGGCCCATATATGGAGCAGCCTGGTTGAAGACTTTACATAGGTCAGGTTTGTTTTCATAAATCATCTTATCTTATCTCATCTAATCATTACAACTTTTTCAAACTCACAAATAAAATTCAAAAAATAATACAAATTTTTCAAATCTTAAAATAAAAATAATATTAAAAAATAATATTTTAACAATATTTTATTCAACTTTCAACTCTCATCTTATCTCATCTCATATGTAGGTCATATGTAATGAGCCAAGAGCTCTACGAACCTTCAACAAAAAACTTAAATCAAATTCATTATTTTCTTTTCTATCATCTTCTTCCTCCTCCATTCTCTATTCTTTGAAGATGCTCTCCTCAAAGTGAGTCATTCTCAATGCATTTTTATCAAGTATTTTCTAGTGTGTTTCTGGCTCTGTGTTATCAATCATGAAATTAATCATGGAGCTAATTCTTCAATTAAAGCAAAGCTGTAAAGTGTACCAGCAACAGCTAGAAAGGTTTGGAGATAAGATTGCTACCATGAAAAAAGAACGCAACCATAGATGTAGCCATGGATGAAATTTCTACAGCAATAGAAAATATTATTTAGGAATCAACCAAGGATGAAATGTGTTTTATGCCATTTGCCATGGTTACAGCTACAAACAAAAATGAAGTACAAGAGCCATATAGTTTCTTTCAACTATCAGATCACCTCTCCTCCTGTCTCTTTCAACAATTAGGATGGATCGCATCAGGGAATTTGCTGTTGCAAAGAAAATTTTCTCCATGGAAAGAACCCCCAAACGAATGGCCACATCTCACATGCCATCCTCCATGGAAGACCTATATGGGAGAAAACTTGGCCCTATCACTGTTCGGAGAGCATTCTCCAAGGCCAGAAAGCATCACTCACCCTCAGTTTGTGTGTTCATTTTGGGAATATTGGGTCTCTTTGGCCATGGGTGAGCACTTGACAAGTACTCCAGGCTTAGATACGATGGGGATTTACTTCCTAGTAAAGGGAAGGGTAAATATACAGAAAACCATATTTTCCTTGAATGTCTATGCTCTAGTATTAGTTAGATGTGACATGGTCATGGGCATTTAGTTCCTCGAGGAACTGGAACCCATCCTCTGGAAATTTGAGGAATTGGCCATGAAATTCACTTATCAAGGGAGGGTAATATATTTTTTTTTGAATAACTCATTTCCATTAACTAATTCAAGTGGATACAAGGAGAAAAATCCTCCAATGTTACAATATTATCATAGTTGGAAAGAGCATCTTTTGCTAGCAAGTGAGCCATAGAATTGCCATTTCTCCTAATATGAGAAACCTCCCACTTAGCAAAATTTTTAAAAAGCTGTTTTGCTTCATTCACAAACATACTAGCACTGCTGCATCCTTCTTTGTCCCTTCGTAAAGTCTCAATGACTTGTAGTGAGTCGCCTTCAAGGATTACTTGATTTAGACCAAGTTCCAGCCCAAACTGTGCTGCTGTCAATGCCCCATACGCCTCTGCTAGCAAGGGATCAGGATAGAGGTTCTTCTTCGTCCTCTTGGTCGCTGTAACTTTACCAGAACTGTCTCTAACAACCACTCCCACTCCTACTAATCCTCTAGCCTTGTCGACTGCACTATCCCAATTTATCTTGAGCCATGTTGATGGAGGAGCCTGCCACACCTCAGGCGAATTACAAATATTGCTGGCAACGCGACCCTGGATGGAAGCCTCCTCATTCAACACATCCAAAACACCTCTTGCCTCTTTGACTAACACACTCGGGTGAGCAAAAACATCTTCGAAAATGAGTCTATTTCTTCTCCACCAAATCCTCCTGGCTACCACAGCAAATTCTTGTATAATTTGGCTTTCCATGGTCTGGAAAAGAGCTTCAAGTAGTTGTTGCATAGGCATGTTAGGGAAGTGACATTTCTGCAACTTTTTGGAGCATTCACTCCACACGTCCCTGGCTGATTCACACCCCCATATTGCGTGGAATGAGTCTTCCTCCTCTCTTTTACATATAGGACAGAAAGGATGTTTTACTACTTTCTTCTTAAAGAGGTTTGATTGAGTTGGCAGAGCTTCTAGGCAGGATCTCCAAAGGAAAACTCTATCTGCAGGTTGCACCTTTAATTTCCATAGTTTTTGCCAGAATGCTTTGAGGATAGAGCTGCTTGAAGCTTGATTTTTAGTAGAAATACTCCTCTCGAGTTCTTTATGGTATGCACTTCTGACTGAGAATTCACCATCTTTTGTTCCTTGCCAAACCATTCTATCTCTACTATTAAGCCAGCTTATTGGAGTTTTGACAATGGATTCAGCTTCTTTATAATTGAAGACCTGCTGCACTAGTTCATGTTTCCACTGCTTCGTGATAGGGTCAATGAGAGATGAAACTGTTGCATTAGTTCCCAATTCACTAACAGTGCTCTGGACCTTGCTAGGATTAGGTGAAGCTATCCACTTATCCTTCCATATTTTAACTTGATTGCCATTTCCTATCCTCCAAAAGGATCCTGCTTCTACCAGAGGCCTAGCTGTTAGGAAGCTTCTCCATATGTATGAGGGTTTCGACCCTAATCTTGCCTCTTGAAAGTTGGAACTTGGATAGTACTTTGCCTTCATCACCTGAGCAGCAAGAGAATCTGAATGTTGGATTAGTCTCCAGCATTGTTTAGCCAACATGGCTTTGTTAAATGCTTCAAGATCTCTAAAGCCCATGCCCCCATCAGTTTTTGCCTTTCCCATGTTTTTCCATGAAATCCAATGGATTCTATGTTCCTTGTCTTGCTGCCCCCACCAAAAATTGTTGATGACACTGTTGATGTTTTTGAGCAAGGAGTTTGGGAGTTTGAAAACAGACATCGTGTATGTGGGAAGAGCTTGAATAACAGCTTTAATGAATATCTCCTTCCCTGCTTGAGACAGCCTTTTAACTCTGTGGTTACTAATTTTACCTCTCATATTATCCAGTATACCTTTGAAGGTCCTGGCTTTGTTTCTTCCAACTACTGAGGGCAGTCCCAAATACTTCTCATATGATTTGCCATGCCTCACCCCAGCTATAGATAAGATGTATTGTTGAGTGGCCCTAGCTGTATTCTTACTGAAGATGATCGAGGTTTTTTCCAGATTAAGTCTCTGCCCCGAGGCTGTTTCATAGGCTCTTAGTACTCCAAAAATTCTACCCCATTCAATTGCATTAGCCTTGCAAAAGAGTAGGCAGTCATCAGCAAAAAAGAGGTGAGAAATTCTGAGTCTACCTCTTGCAATAGGTACCCCATGGATCATTCCCTCCCTTTCGGCTTTACTGAGCATATTACTAAGTGCCTCAGCACACATGATGAAAATATAAGGTGAGAGTGGGTCCCCTTGTCTAATGCCTCTAGTTGGTTGGAAGGGAACTTGAGGTTCTCCATTAACTAGGATGGCATAAGAAACTGTTTCTATACATTTCATCACCACCTCTATCCATTGGCTGCTGAACCCCAGTTTCATGAAAACAGCTCTGATGAAGCTCCATTCGAGCCTGTCATAAGCTTTGCTCATATCTAATTTCAATGCTAAGTACCCCTCTTTGCCTGTCATTCTAGCCTTCATGGTATGCAAAGCTTCAAAAGCCACTATTACATTATCAGAAATGAGCCTATTAGGAACAAATGCAGACTGTGACTTTGAGATAATAAGAGGCAGAATAGTTTTCAGTCTATTGGCCACTACTTTAGAAATGAGCTTATAAGTAACATTACACAAAGATATGGGTCTGAATTCTGTGACTTTAGTGGGGTTCTTTTTCTTAGGAATTAAGGCAATAAAGGTTTTGTTAATGGCACTGAGATTGCCATTCGAATTCAGTACCTGTAAGAGACCTTCACAGATCTGTTTGCCAATGAAGGGCCAGTGTTTTTGATAATAAGCAGCAGGAAAACCATCTGGGCCAGGAGAACTGAGTCCTTCCATTTGAAAAAGAGCCTCTTCAATCTCTTGATGGGTGTAAGGTCTTGTGAGGGAGGCATTCTGTTCTTCTGTTACTCGAGCATCCATTGAGTTCAGGCATTCAGAAATGTTCTCTGGTGAGGAAGTGGTAAAAAGTTCTTTGTAATAGCCTTGAAAAAGGGAACTAATAGCCTCTTTGGAATGGACCTCCTGCCCTCCATCGTCCACCAGCTTCTTAATCATGTTATTTCTTTTTCTGAGGGAAGCACATTGGTGGAAAAATTTAGTGTTTCTGTCACCCTCTCTCAGCCACCTCTGCTTTGCTCTCTGCTGCCATCTTAAATTGTCTTCTTCTAATAATCTGTTTATAGCCCTTTGAGTCTGCTTTATCTGTTCAATCAGGTGACCTTGGTTCTTCTTTTGTAAATCTTCCAATAGAGTCAAATGTTCAGCTATTTGTTGTTTAGAGTTACCACTGGCTCCTTTATGCCACTGCACAAGCTTTTGTTTGCATCTGTTAAGGCCCTCATTAATGGTCTGCAAATTGCTCTCAGAGACTCCAGGGCATAGCCAGGCTTCCTTCACCAATTTATCATAGTCCTCCCTTAAAGACCAACATGCCTCATATCTAAATGGCTTTTCTTTCTTGTTTCCAAAGGATTGAGTCTCTTCCATGGTAACCAGCAGAGGGCAATGATCTGAGCTCAGTGCTGGGAGGGTATAAACCCTCGAGTTTGGAAAATAATCTATCCAAATGTCATTGCAGAAGGCTCTATCAAGCCTTTCTTTAGTAAAGTCTGCCCCATGTCTTCCATTTGTCCAGGTAAATTTATTACCTATTGAGCCCATGTCACAAAATTTACAAGCCTCCACTGCATTTCTAAAAGCCTCTACCTGACAGTTTGGTCTCAGAGCCCCTCCCCATTTCTCTCCATAATTCAGTATCTCATTGAAGTCTCCAACACACATCCATCCTATCGAGTTCTCTGGTTTAATTGCTTGAAGAAGTTGCCAACTCTCCTTTCTTTTCATTGTGATGGGGTGTCCGTAGAACCCAGTTAACAGCCACTCCTTACCCCTCTCTGCTCCCTTAATCAATAGAGATATATGATGCTGAGTATAGCTGTGCACTACTGCCTTAGTGTCTTCTTTCCATAGAAAAGCCAAACCACCCCTCATTCCTTTACAGTCAATGACAAAACTGTTATCAAAATCCAGTCTTCTTTTGAGGGCCTCGATTTTATTTCTTTTACTTTTGGTTTCCATCAAAAAAAACAAAAGTGGGGACCTTTTTGAGCACCAAATGATGCAGATCATGAACTGTCTGGGGGTTCCCAAGCCCCCGACAGTTCCAACTGAGGCAATTCATTGGCCTTGGTGGGGCTGTTCAACAGCCACCACCATAAGGGGTTTCGGGGATCCAGTAAAACCATCCTCCTCTTTTTTGATTTTCTTTCTTTTCGGCAACTCTTCATTTAACAATATATGATCACATTCTCTTTTCTTACTTGGTGATGTACCTGGGCAATTTCCAGGTCCCAGAGAGATATTCTCATAGCATAATTCTCGAGCCCTCCTCTTCCAGCTAGCAGTTTTCTTTACCTGTTCAAGCACTTTAACTTGG
This sequence comes from Pterocarya stenoptera, assembly GCA_003123785.1. Lineage (NCBI taxonomy): Eukaryota > Viridiplantae > Streptophyta > Magnoliopsida > Fagales > Juglandaceae > Pterocarya > Pterocarya stenoptera. Next base: position 64,925 of record QEOT01124002.1, read on the forward strand.
CGAGAAATGAAATTGTCAAAGGACTGGATTTGGTTCAACAGATCATTCGGGGACTCAGTAACTTTTAGATTGCTGTTGCTAAAGTTGGAGTCAAATCTCGTCCCTTTAGTGACAGTGTTTCCATACCTCAACTCTAGCTTTTCCACGCCTACCATGTCACATGTCTCCTCAGTTGGATCTCTGGGTACAGTGTCTGTCTTACCGAGATTTTCCTTACTTGCCTTTTCTAGCTTTGGTTCTGACTTTGTCACATCCCCAGAATCCTTCCCCTTTCCTGTGCCAGTAACTTTTTCCTCTGGATTAGCAGTTCCTTTTTCTGACATCGGACACTCCACCTTCATTTCTGCTTTCCCATCAATAGTGTCTTCCCTGTCCTTCCCTTCTCCCCTCCAAGAGTGAGGCTCAGATTGAGCTTTCTGAGCAGAGCTTCCGCCATATCTTTTGTTCTGCAGCTCACTCTCCTTTACAGTAGAGGTTCTTAACCATGATCCATATTGAGCCTTCCCCTCCCCACTCCCACCATTGGAACACGATTCATAAGAATGTTTAATGATCCCGCATTTGAAACAAAAGGAAGGCAATCTCTCATACTTGAAATACACCCATGTTTTCTTCCCTTCTACAGTTATAAACATGCCTCTTAGAAGAGCTTTGGTGATATCAAGCTCAACCCTTATTCTAAGAAACTTTCCCCATCCAATACCTCTATCATCAACATGCACTTTAATAAACCTTCCCAGACTACTTCCAATCTGAAAGCCAACTTCTTGGTTCATACAGTCAAAAGGCAGGTTGTAAACTTGGATCCAAAACTCCTCTTTGTTGAACTGCACTTCATTTATGGACAAGGATCCACTGTACGTCTGAATGCAAAGTAGCCATCTATCAAAAGACCATGGCTTACCATTGATCACCCTCTCCATATCCTCCTTGCTATGGAACTCAATGAGGAATTTATTATTTCCAACTTCTGAAAATTGTAGCCAGCTCTCACATTTCCAAATTTTTGACATGGTGCTCTTAAAAGCTTCCCTGTTTATAGTTTTTTCCGCCACAATCATAACTAATAAGCACATTTGTGTTGGTTTCATGGTGTACCTTGATGGTCGAATTGGTATATCCAATCCTTTCTTCTCCTTCTCTGAAAGGCTTAGTCTCTCCCACTGCTTATACAACTCTTCTTCCATGATCTCACCCATCAAGGGAGGGTAATAGAACTAAAGGGGTTGGCTCCAGCCCAATTAATTAAGGAAGGTTCCCTTAACCAATGCAATAAATTTGAGAAAAAGGGAGTTGTGTTACAAGTTCTAAATGGTAAAGGTAATACTGAGTGGATTAAAAAAATGTGAGCACTCAGTAGATATCAAGTCCTTGTTGGAGCTCTATAAAGATGTTTTTCAAGAACCAAAGGGTGTGCCTCTATCTCGAACCAAAGACCATGCTATTGACCTAATATCTAGAACTAAACTCGTCTCAGTACTAAAGTCATGTCGATACCCTTATTTCTAAAATGATGAAATAGAACAAATAGTGAATGAACTTTTGAACTCAGTCCAACCAAAATCCTTATTCCTCCCTTGTCCTCTTGATGAGGAAGGCATATGACACATGGAGACTATTTGTGGATTATAGAGGGCTTAACCAAGTTACTATCAAAGGCAAATTTCCTATTCTAGTGGTGGATGAGTTAATGGATGAGTTACATGGGGCAGTGATATTTTTCAAGTTAGAATTGAGATTCGGGTACCAACAGGTCAGAGTCAGATCTGAATATGTTTCTAAGACTACCTTTAGAAACCATGAAAGATACCATGTGTTTCTAGTAATACCTCGTAACACTCTTTTCCTTAGGGCTAGAGATGTCACGTATTTTCATAAATATAGTCAGCAAGAGATTTTATAATTTAATAAAATAAATATCTATTTCATAAAAATAGTTATTAAATAAAACATATCTTGAAAAAAAATATAATCGAAGTCTTCAACTAACATAATTGGAAAAATGTCTGTCATAAAAACTAACTAAAAAGCTTGGAACTAAATCTTATCAGTTTGATCCATGTAAGTTTGGCTCGCCTGCTTGTAATCATCACCATTATGTCCTAGCTATAGGGGTGAGTTGGTCCGGTCCGGTCTAACGGGTGATGGATCGGAAAATCATTTTATCCAGATCGAACCAGTAGCTATCGGTCCGGTCCGTCCTAATTATTTTGTTATTTTGTTTCATCTTTTTTTTTAAAATAAATTAATAAAAAATCATTTAAATTACTAAATTAAAATTAAGTGAATTATTAATGTGAATTATGTAACTAACTCATTAAAAAAAATTTACTATAATTATATTTATGATGTTGATAGTTACTACTTACTAACTTAGTTTTTACTCTTTAGTATGCATAATTATTAATAATGTCATACATTTTATATATGGTTAATGAATATCAAATAATTTCATTATATATAGATTATTCATGCTTGCTTGCAACTTAGTTATTTAAGAAACAATTACCTAATTATTTTAATTAAGTGTAAATAGTAGAGCATGTGTGAATGTATGATGTATTAACTATTTACATATAATGACATAAATTATCACCTAATTTATGATTTATTATTAATTGATAGCATATATTATTTCATATTTTATATAGTCAATAATAATAAATTAGATGAAAATTACATCATTAACTTGTATAATTACTATATTAAAATAATATACTAAATTATTTAAAATATATATATAGGGGCTCAGTTCGGTCCATTCCAAAATTTATAGACCCCGAAACAAGATCGAACTTCTTTGGTCTACAATTTTTGGGACCGAGACCGGCCCCTCCAATATTCGGTCCGATCCGGTCTGTTTTTCCAATCCAAACAGAATTTTATACACACCCATACTTGGGTGGTTAAAAATATGAAATAAAACTAAAATAAGTGAAAGACTCAGTAAGAGACCTATCACAACGTAAACATAATAAACGTAAATTTTTTCATAAAATATTTTATGCTAGAGAGAATTTAAATCATGACTGTTTATACATATGTTTATAACATGCATGGCTTGTCTTGAATTATCTGACTAAGCTGACTGGGTAACACATTTAACGATGTGTGAAAGGGGAACCGCTAATAGTGTGTTGGCATATTATGGTGAACCAGACTTGAGTCTATTGCTTGCACATCCACCCATGAATCGCATTATGGTACCATACATCTGAATGGTTATCTTATTAATCTGATCTTTATCTTATATTTGATCTTATGAAAGCTTACAATCTTATATAATGTGAGATGCATGATATACATAATACATACATAATTATATTATGATGAATTAGACACGATTATAAATTGTGATGATTGATGTGCTTGTAGATATCATGACACGCATGGTACTAAAGTCATAAACATTGACTTCCAAAGAACTGACTTTAATAATAATATATCTAACTAGCTAACATGTGGTAATCCTAATTTTATGATCAACCTACTTACCTAGTGGTGTTTCTTTCGAAATCACTTCGTAGCTGGGTTAGCAATACGAAGTACTATGCATCACTAAATTTTCTAAAAAATGTGTCATAATGTTTTATTTATTTAAATACATACTAAGGAAAATAACTTTAATAATTATTTAGTTTTATCCAAATTTAATAAATACTAATATAATTCAAATTCCAATAACATATCTACACTTTCAAATTATAACTTAGTAGGAAATTAAATTAAAATCTATCAAAGCAAACAGTGAAAAATCATTTCATAAAATCAATTTAAAGTGCTTGATAAAATTAACATTTTATTATTTACTACTGAAATTAGTTGTCAAAATTAGTACTTAGTAATATAATTTATAATTCCATAAGTATTTCCTGCGACAGTGTAAATTTTTTAACTAGATATCATCCATTTAAAAAGACCTCAAATAACACTAGCCAAATGTAAAACAAGCTTAAAGTGCGCGCTCACATGTTTACAAATTAAGGGCATGAATGTAATAATACTTAAAGTTTACCCTACTGTACGACTATTTTTTTTTTTTTCCTTTGATGATACATTTGGGAAAGGGGGATTTCAAGTCCAATACCTCTATTTGAAAGTTGGGGGTTTATGTCAATCAGGCCACAAATCTTTAGCTACTGTACAAGTGTTAATGAACTCATACAGTAAATTTTTTGAGGAACAAAGAGTTGTACGATATTTATGAAAGGTAAGGAAATTTTTTATCAATTAGAAAAGAACACTTGAGAAATAAAGGGCATTAATGTAAATGAGCTTTCATAGTTGCAAATGTTTTTTTGCTATAAGGAAAAGGCTACATGACAATGGGTTGAACGGCATTTTGGTAATGTCCATAAACCTAGAGATATACTTAGGAAAGATCAAAAGCCAAACAGTTATGAAAATAGTTAAGGCATTCATTTGAGGAACAAAGAGTTGTATGATATTTAAATACCGTAATGTACCAGCCATTAGTTCGATTAAGGTATTCTATATGTTTCGTACCGACCATACCGATCGATATTTTGGCCTGTACTGACTTGTATTTTAGTCCATATCGGTCGATATTTTGGTCTTTAATTTTTTTTAATTTTTTTTTTAAACTACAAGCTTACTTTTTGACTCCTAATTCAAATTAGGCTATTTATAATTTATATATCTATGTATTTATATATAATTTATTCATATATAGATTATTATTTTGAAATATAATTTATATATATAATTTATTCATATATCGACTATCCCGAAACTGTATTGATATTAAAATATTTCGTTCTAATGCCTTGACCAATATGACATCCAGTACAATATTCAAAACATTGAGTTACTCAATAAAGGCGGAATGGAGTGCGCCAGAGTTAGTGACTGGGCTATGGTGCCCCAACTCTGGGCTACGGTAGGGTAATTACTAGGCTTCCTGTCGCGCACCGTGATGGAGCATGTGTTGTTAGATTGAGAAAATGAGAAGAGACCGACGTGGGCCTACTGAGAGGAAAGGGAAAGCGTGACGGATTTGAGTCTGGGTCAAGAACCATGATGGAGTGGTTGGGGGTTTTCCTCTGTGGCGTGGTCGTGGAAAAGAAACGACACCGTTAAACTGAGAAACTCAACGGAAAGAGAGAGAGAGAGAGAGAGAGAGAGAGAGAGAGAGAGAAGGATGTGGGCTTACAGAAATGGTGCGACGATGAAGGGAATGATCCACAGATTGTTTCTGGGCAGTGCCGGCTCCTCCATAAGGCCAATTAGGCAACTGTCTAAGGTCTCTAATGGAAGAAGGCCCCTTAAAAAAAAATATAAAATAAAATTTTTAAAAATATATATCCAATAAAAAATTTTAATTAACTCAATGAGAATGACAATATAAACAAGATCAAATGGATATTATACTATTATTAGTTTTTAAAAGTGTCACATATAATAATTATTTTACTTATTTTCCTTCTAAGAATACACTGTTCTTTTCTCATTATTAGTTTAATATATAATTAATGTGAAAATTATAAATAGTAAAATTTAATTTTTCAGTATTCATAAAAGGTTTTTGTATAATCTTTTGAAGAGGCAAGGACCTATTTTTTTTTCAAATGTGTAAATTGTTTATAGAACACTATTGACAATAATGATTATAATTGTGTCTAAGAGTCTAAAGTACTTGTAAAACTAGATTTAATAAAATTCTCTCTAAATCAAAAATTTCCTAATAAAAATTAAGTCAGTTATTAATTGAAAATGTGGTATAAAATCTTAATCAATAATTCTACTCGACAAAATGATAGGAATTATTTTTAACTAAAAATATAGTATAAAAATAAAAATAAAAATATTTAATTTTACATTAAAAAAAAAAAAGCCTCACTCAAAATTTTAACCTTAGGCCCCGAAATGTATTGAGCCGGCCCTGTTTCTGGGTTTCTTCCCACAGTTCCCGACGAGATGGCTTGGCTGGAAATTTTGTGATGTATCGGTTTGAGGAAAGAATGTTACGGTGGTTTGCTGTAAGAGTGGATTTTTGTGTTTTGAGGAGATTGCAGATGAAGGGAGATATATAGATGGGAGGAATCGTTTGACATGTTCAACTCGAAGTTAATGAAGACTCGGTAATGATCACCGATAAGAGAGGGAGGGGGGCGATAAGGGGAATGAAAGAAAAAGAAATAACTGGCGTGACATAGTGCCACATCAGCTCGTGTGATTTTTTTTTATAGAATCCTTTTATGCCTCTTAACTCTCTAGCTGTCCTGGTAGAGTAAGATGAGATGAAAATTTTATGTTTTGTTTTAAAATTTAAAATATTATTTTTTAGTTTTGAGATTTGAAAAAATTGAATTAGAATTTAAAAAAGTTATATTGGGATTTGAAAAAGTTGAATTATTTATTATATTTTATATAGAAATTTGAAAAAGTGTAAAGATGAGATGAGATGAAGATAAAAATTTTAAAAAAAACTTGTTTTCCAAACATAATCTTAGAGCTTACGCAAATGATCATAAACTGATTGCATTAATAACTTATTTCCTTCTTACTTAAGCAACAAAAGGACGAGAATACTTTCAATAGCTTTGAACAATATTCCAATATCATAAATTTTCTATCTTCTCTCGTGTCAATGTTAAGCCATATGCTTTTTAAATTGAAAAAAAGGAAAGGGTAAAAGAAAAAGGAAAAGGAAAAGGGTTGCCTGGCCAGTGGTCATGATCAATAATATTCATCCAATATATACTATTGGTTCTTTTATTTTATGGGCTCCAATATTGGGTCCTCACTATATACCTATTCAAAATCTTTTGAACAAATAAAAAAAAGGAACGATAAGAGAGGAGAATTTTTGCGTGCATGCATGGCATCCTTTACGTACTCTCCATCTTCATTAGAAAAGGATCTTGGAAAACACAGTAAAAAAACAAAGGTAGGTGCTTTTGAGAAAGGTCATAAAAGGTTTAAGACCGTACGTGATCCTAAGCTTCTCTACAAATTAAGGATTTATATAAGTTGAATAAAATATTATTATTATTTTAAAATTTAAAAAAATTAAATTATTTATTATATCTTATATAAAAATTTAAAAAAATTATAATAATGAGATAAGATGAGATCGTTTCTATATCCAAACAAGCTAAATCATCAAACAATATATATATTTCATGCTCTGAGCTCCATGATAATGGTATGTCTGAGAAAGAAAAAACAAAAATAAATAAATAAATCTTGCAAAACCAATTTATTTTAATTAATTAATTTAAATGCCTCATTCCTATCCAATTTATTTTCGACTAGGGAAGCCAATTTTATGCTAGAATAAATCTATTTGAATGACAAATAAAAAGAGAAGTGTTATATATATAAAGAGAATACATAAAAATAAACTCTTACAAAGTAAACTGATATGATTTCATGTGATCCGTTATATCTACTTTATTACAAAAGTAATTTTACAATCTTACGTACTACATCAAGTCACATCAATTTATTAGTTTACTTTTGTGTAAACTTTTTGTGGATAAAATATTTCTGAAACTATATTGTGCTTGACCTATTGCCTTTAACGATAATAATAACAATAATGATTCTAATTGTTTTAAAGTTATCTCCTTTACATATTCTACAATATATATATATTTTTTTTATCAACTTTCAATTTCAAAAAAATTTGTGATTGGCAATTCACCCTAACAATACTCCATTAATAGAGTAAGAAAACCAATAGAGACAAAAGGATCGCAAAAACTGAAGTGGCACTATACCACATCAGTTAATTTATTTTCTTTCATCATTTCCCATGTCACCCTCAGTCTCCTCCCCTCCCCTTTCGCAACTCGAGTAGACCTGCTCATCCTGGCCGAATTTTTTCTATGCCCAATCCGGAATCTGAATAACCAGGTTCTAGTTACGGGTTTTGGTCCGGAATAAATCTGGACTGGTACCCGCATAGAAAAATCTTGGTACACCCGATACCCGTTCTTCTTTTTTTTCCCAGTGTGAATGTTTTGATTTTTTTTGTTCCTTTCTAGCAATTAAATGGATAGAAATTCAAAAGAAAAATACATATTATGTCCAATGAAATTATGAATCATCCATTTTATGGGTTTTTTTTTTTTTTACTTTCTTCTCCACATGGGTTTTTATTGATAGTCAATGAACATGTAGACTTTGATTTAAAAAATTAAATAAATAAAGTTTGAATGCTGCATCAATATTTTTTCATGAAAAAATATTCATAACATGTAGATTTTGATTAAAAAAAACAAAAATAAAATGGGTGCAACCCGGAATCCGGATTCCGAATTTTTAAAAACTGATTTCAATCTGGATTCCAACTGGGGCCAGTCTGGATTCCGGCCCAGTTTTGAAACCCAGGTTTCTGGGTCGAAATCTAGATGAACATTCTTAAACGTGAGCCCATGTCAACATTGCCAACATCACCACTAGTTTATGGTGGAGTTGCAAGGCTTGAAGATTGTTGAGGGCAAGGACCCGCCCAGGATATTGCATTTCAATCTGAGCTTGAAGGGGGACTGGAGTGGATAGCCCCTGATTGAGCACAATACTTGCAATAGGATGCATGTAGTACTGGGGCTCGACGTTAAGGTGAGGGGTGGAAGTCTTATAAGGCTAAGAAGAATCTAGTGAGTGATAAGTAACAATTTTGTTGTTGATTCTACGTAGTATTTGAAATGGAATTGTTTTTCTTTGGTTTTCTGTTATATGCTTTTGAAATTGAAAAAAAGGATAGGGAGAAAGAAAAAGAAAAAGAAAAAGAAAAAAGGTTGCCTGGCTGGTCATCATGATCAATGATATTCATACAATATAATATTATTAGTTATTTTATTTTATGGGCTCCAATGGTGGATCCTCACTATATACCTATTCCAAATCGTTTTGAACAAATAAAAAAGGAAACGATAAGGGAGAGGAGAGTTTTTGTGTTCGCTGGGCATCCTTTCCGTACTCCCTCTTCATTATAAAACAGTATCGTTTGTTTTTAGAAATGAAAAAAGATGAGATAAGATTAAAGTTAAAAAGTTAAATAAAATATTATTAGAATATATTTTTTAATATTATATTATTTTAAGATTTGAAAAAGTTGAATTGTTTATTTTATTTTATACAAAAATTTAAAAAAATTGTAATAATAGAATAAAAAGTTTTCAAAATTTTCAAAATTTTAAATTTTAATCTTAAAAACAAACGACACCTTAGGATCCTGGAAAACACACAGTAAAAAAACAAAGGTACGTAAGTGCTTTTGAGAAAAGCCATATATAAAAAGGTTTAAGACAGTACGTGGTCCTAAGCTTCACACATATACTCTCATCAAATAAGATATATATAATGTTTTGTTATGCGTTAGTCACTATTCACTCCACATACCACACCTGATAACTTTTTCTTTATATTTTTATAAGATGTGGAATGTGTGTAATGAATAATGATAGATAAGAAAAATTATTCATATATATTTCATGCTTGAGCTCCATGATAATGGCATGTCTGAGAAAGCAAAAGCAAAAATATATAAATAAATAAATCTTGCAAAATTAATTTATTTTAATTAATTAATTACTTCATAGAAATGTTATATACATAAAGATCGTACATAAAAATAAATTTAAAAATTAACGTGATTTCATATGATCTATTATATCTACTTTATAACAAAAGTAACTTTACATTCTGACGTACTGTATCATGTAACATCAATTTGTTAGTTTATTTTTATGTAAAACTCTCTTTCTAGCTAAAATATTTTTGAAATTATACCGTTGCTTGACCTACTACCTTTAACAATAATAATAACAATAATAATAATAATAATGATTCTAATTGTTTTAAAGTTATCTCCTTTACATATTCTATAATGACAGACAACCACCACCCCCAAAAAATACCCTATCATGATGAAATGGCCAGTCTATCCATATTTCATTTGTTTGCATTTGAACTTAATTTATTTATTGAGATCCCTCTTATGCCTTATAATCAGGCCATTTTACTTTAGTCTATAATTTGTCAGTGCCCTTTTCATTCAACACAACCAGTCAGGTGAAAACTGAGATAGGAGTTGCATTAAAATATATATTATTTTCCTAATCTTATTGATTATACATTAATTTGAAATTTATACATTAATTATTCATCAAACCAAAACACAAATAGAGAAAGATTTATTGATATCAATTATCAAGTTATTTTTTCTTTTTCTTTTTCTTTTTAATAAAAAATAGAAACAATCTTAATTTTCTTTGTTAGGTTTTATAAAAAAAAAATATTTATTCAATTTTTTTAAGTGTGCAAGGTGTAAAACAAAAATACTGAATAATAAGAATCTCTTCAACTAACAGTATCCTAATACAAAATATTGAATAATGAGAATCTCTTCAACTAATAGTATCCTAATGCAAACAAACATGTGAAATGTTAAACGGTTTGGATAGAACTTTCAAATATTTAAAAAAATTAAAAAAAAATTATTTAAAAACATTTACAGTAAAAATAAATTAAAAACAAAAACAAAAACAAAAAGCAAATCGTAGAAATCCTCAAAATTAGGGGTGATACCCGAATGGTGCGGGGCTGGGGGTACCCTCCCCGGCACCCTGCCCCGCACCATGCGGGTGATGGGGGTTTTCCCCCCGTCCCCCATCCCCCGCCCCCGTGAGGCGGGGGCGGGGGAAAAACCTCCATCCGCCCCGCCCCCCGCTAGCCAATATATTATGTTTTAAAAAAGAAATTTGGTCTAAAAATATTTTTTAAAACCAAAATTATAATATAATTAAAATAATTAATTAAAATTTAAAAAAAAAAAAAAAACTTAAATTCATTAGAGTTAGATTTTAGATTGTCTTTGCCCATACCAAGACATCCAAACCTCCCTTGCAACCTGCTAAAGAATCCAGAATATCATTCACATGATCATGACCCACCAAACTAACCAAGAAATACACATCCCAAGAATTTGACATAGGACAATCCTTAACTTTAAGTAAAGGACTACCAACCACCGGAAGATCAAAAAACAAGGGACCTCGATCCCGCCACTTATCATACCAGAAGGAAAGATTACCTTCCCTGAGCCGCCACTTAGAACTTTCGAGAACCAAATGAATACTTTTGGCAATCATTTTCCAAAATCTCGTGCCTTTATTCACATCAATAAGAATCCAAGGTTTAGAACCCACATATTTATCTTGGAAGAGCCGAGCCCATAACAAATTACCTTGGATTAAATTCTAAGCAAACCTCATATGCAAAGCCTTTTGCATATCATCAAGATGGCACAAACCCAACCCACCTTCATTAACTGGAAGACACATGTTCTTCCAAGCAACCCATTTTTTCTTACAATAAAACGAATTACCTTCATCACAATATAAAACTTACAACAAGAGATTAATGAAATAAAACAAGAGGTCAAAAATCTAAAAACATCTAATCTTAAATTAGAAGTTTCAAATGAACAATTATTACAAGAAATTATATTATTAACAATAGATAAAAATATCAATACCCCTAATAAAGAACAAGGAGAATGCTTGACAATAGTTATTAAGGATGAAACATATAATTTTATCAACATCCTTGACAGGATAAATTTTCAAAAATGGTATACTAAAGTGACAACTTCTATTAATCAATAATTTTTTTTTACAACAATTGCTCTATTAGACACTGTAGCAGATTTAAATTGTATGCAAGAATGATTAATACCTTCCAAATATTTTGAAAAGATAAAAGAAACATTATCACAAACCAATGGAACAAAATTAAATATAAACTATAAATTATCTAATGCACATATTGAAATTTGTTTTAAAACAACATTTATTTTAGTAAAAAACATTAATACCAAGTAATACTAGAAAATATATTTCTTACTTTACTTTACCCTTTCTCTATTATAGAAGAAAGAATTTCTATAAAAAAAAATACTTGGACAATAAATTCAATTTAAATTTTTATTTCCTCCTGTTTCAAAAGATATAAATTCCCTAAAAGAAGTTTTATTAACCAAAGAAATTAATTTTCTAATGAAAAACAAGATTAAAAGAAAAGAAAAATAAATAAGTTTCTTAAAACAAGAATTAAAATACAAAAGAATTGAAGAACAATTAAAAGAATCATTGTTAATCCAAAAAATTAATAATTTTAAAAATATTGTCAAAAATGAAGTATGCTCCAGCTTGATGCTTTTTGGAATATAAAACAACATATAGTTGAATTGTCTTATGAAAAAGAATTTGCTGAGAAAAATATTCCTATTAAAGCCAGACTAATCCAAATGAACAATGAATTATTAGAATTTTGTAAAAATGAATTAATGATTTATTGACAAAAGGATTAATAAGGAAAAGCAAATCATCATGGAGTTATGTTGCCTTTTATGTTAAAAAAAAAAAGACAGAATTAGAACGAGCAGTTCCTCGATTAGTTATTAACTATAAACCATTAAATAAAGTATTACAATATATTAGGTATCTAATTCCAAATAAAAAATATTTATTATCTCACCTTTATAATGCTACTGTATTTTCACAATTTGACATAAAGAGTGGACATTGGCAATCCAAATTACTAAAAAAGATTGGTATAAAACAACAATCATAGTCTCATTTGAACATTATGAATGGAATGTTATGCCATTTGGATTAAAAACTGCTTCTAGTGAATTCGAGAATATTATAAATGAAATATTTACTTCTTTCATTCATTTTTCAATAATTTATCTAGATGATGTATTAATCTTTTCCTCATCTATTGAACAACACTGAAAATATTTAAATATTTTTATTCAAGTTATTAAACAAAATGGATTAGTTGTTTCATTACCAAAAATAAAATTATTTCATCTCCTCATACTTTTAAAATTGTTGAAACAGATGCCTCTGATATTGGTTATGAATAAATTATGAAGCAAAAATTATCAACTGAATCGAAACAGATTATTCGATTCCATTCAGGATGTTGGAATCTTGACCAAAAGAATTATAATACTATTAAAAAAGAAATTTTAGCTGTTGTATTATGTATTTCTAAATTCTGAGATGATTTGTTGAATCAAAAGTTTTTACTCCGAATAGATTGCAAATCAGCCAATGAAGTTTTGATTAAAAATGTAAAAAACTTAGCTACTAAACAAATATTTGCTAGATGACAAGCTATAATTAAGTATTTTTTATTTTGATATTGAATATATTAAAGGAGATTCTAATTATCTTCATGACTTTCTATTGCAAGAATTCTTACAAGAAAGATCATATCATCCTCAAAGTCAAGAGTATAGTAATAATGTAGTATAATAAATAATAATATATATTATTTAGTATTACTATCTTATATATTACTATAGTATAATATATATTGAAGTAATATTTATATTACTAATGTATATATATAGTAAACTGTATATTACTATATTAGATTATAAATAATATTCTTGATCGATCATATATTCACAATATATAACAACTATATTATCAATAATAATATTATTAGATTATATAATATATAACAATTATTATATATTACATTATAAATAATATATTAGTTAGTATAAATTATCAAAAATTTATTCTAGAAACGCTCAAACTTACAAATATAATGTTCGAATGTCTCAAGAATTAAGTGATGAACGTTCAAACGTACAAATAGTAACGTTCTAATGGCTCTCTCGAAAATTAAGTGACATTTGAATATTAAAGTTTGAATGCTACGTGTATATAAGCTGTTGTCCAAACCCGAAACGACATTTTAACAAAAAACTCAAAACCGTCGCATTCGACCTTTTCTTCATCGCCGTCGCCGTTAAACGCCACCACAAATGTCACAAAAGAGGTAAGCATCCCTCTTTAACCCTTAGCATTTTTTTTTAATGTTTAATGGAGGTTTCGGTATGAACCAAAACCCATTGATGACCGAATTTTCATCTTGATTTTTCGGTCACCACGGGTTATCAATGGCCACCGTAGAAAATTTTCTTGAAGTGTATACTTTATTTCTATGGTAGCTTTTGGCCACTTTCATTGTATTTGAGTTGTACAGGAATGATTAAGTCAATTCAACCATTTCTGTATTGTAACATTTGAACGTTACAACCATACGTTCGAATGTTAGACCTTTCAAATTCTTGAACGTCAAATACGTTCGACTGTTAATCTTGCAACGTGCAAACGTTCTCTAGTACGTTCGAACGTAATGAAAGTATGTGTGAATGTGTATTTTACATTCAAATGTATGTTTGTAAATTTTGAACGTCAAATAATTCATATTCTTGAACGTCACATACGCTCGAACGTTAATCTTTACGTTTAAATGTTTATTTTACATTCGTTCGAATATAAAACCTTTCAGCTTCCAAAAAGGTCAAAAATGTTCGAACGATTAGTTAATGTACGTTCAAACGTCTTAATAAATACATTCGAGAGCTTGTTCATGTTCAAATGTATTTATTTTGTACATTCGAATGTAATAACTTTCTGTTTATTTTATTAATATTGTTCAAACGTAGGCTTGGTTTAGTTCGAATGTGTGTTTGTCAGCGTCACGTTCAAACGAGTAACTCATCTTACACTCGAATGTTTAGCTTATAGGAAATTAACACGTGCGAACGTAAAGCCTAACATGTTCGAACGTAAAAGGATAACGTTCAAACGTATATTATTTTACATTCGAACGTTTTTCCTAAACAATTCAGATTACAGTACATAATATGCATCTATAGTACTAATGTTTTTTTTTCTTTATTTCTTTTAGGATATGACTCACATTTTGACTACTAGGAAATGGGGAAAGAAGGAACCAACTAGGACAGTGCTTGGATTGGGGCTCGAATTGTTATAGCCGAACGATAAGTGTTGATCAATGAGTTCAACTAGCTCAGATGGGAGCAGAAGAGCCTTAAAGACGTCTTCACTACTAGAGGTTGGAGCAGTATCTGTACATTGAGGGGTAAGATATACCCTTCAATGGTTCGGGAGTTTTATATAGGGATGTGTTCCTTGCTCCAGGATGCATCCTCTCACACCATGACTGTATTTGGTGTTCAGTTCGAAGTTTCAGTAGATGTCATCGACGAGCTACTTTGGATCCATTGCGTAGCTGAGACATCGACTACTAAAGATGCTCAGCCTAGGGATACAGCAGTCGTAGGCACATCTGCAGCAGCTGTAGGTACATTTGCAGCAGCTATAGGCACATATGATGTAGATGTAGGCACTTCTGCATCATCTACTGGTCCAATTGAGTCTATGACCAGATATGTAAACTGGTCGGAGGCCGAAGGTATTGATCATGAGGCTGAGGATGACGAACAAGATGAGGATTTCTACATCCTCACTGGGGAGACCACACGCAGCTTGATAAGAAGAACTCGTTCAGCTAGATACAGCTGCTGCCTTTTTTCCGCATGTTGCATCTTATTGTCACAACAAACCTAGATCCTATGGCACATAAGGGCACATTCAATCAGAATCACGCACAATTCCTAATATGAATGGCACGTGGAGAGCCCATCGACTTGCCATTGCGTATTTTTGAGAGAATTCGTTAAAAAGCGAGCATCGTCTCCACAGACAACCTCCCATACGAAGTCATCATTATCCGACTATTACTGACCCAGAGAATGCCACCCTAGGTGAAGGAGTGGCTAATAGAGCAAATCCGCCCTTCGACATGACCACACACAGTCAGAGCATTGGACAGGGGAGGGGCATGCTCAATGTCAGCGTGACCCAATAGCAGATCTTGTTCCTCCGACCCAACCTGGGCCCTGTGTTGCTCTCCATATTGGGAGTACTAGTCAGCAGTCGATGGGTACATCTATGGGGGATGCATGGCCTACTTGGGTTGATGCGGTGATCTCAAATCTTACTATGCATATTGACCAACAGATCGACAGCAGATCACAACTGTAAAGGAGATTGTCGCCGAGATTACCCATCGTGTAGATATTCTAAACGAGAAGGTCTCGACATTGATTGAGGAGCTCTGCAGTACACGATTTGTGAACAACATGTTGATCTGAGTGTTGTTTACAAAATTTATCATATTTTGTACTTTATTTTTATTATATATAATGAACAATATTATTTAATATATCTACTATTTTTTAAATTCAACTCTCAATTTTTTTTTTTAATTTTAGCTTATCCAACTTTAATATTAAATCACTGCACTTCAATTCTCAATCTTTTTTCATTTGAAATATCAAACTTTAATATTAAATCAATTGACATTCGAACGTGAATCACTAACGTTTGAACGTTGGCAATAAAAATTTACGCGTTCACACGTAAGTAGCCTCAATGTTCAAATGTCCAGGCCTATTTGAATATGAATTTGTATACGTTCGAACGTAATACAACTTCTCGTTTGCCTTTAGTGACGGTTTCCACAAACCGTCATAGAAAATGCTTTTTGGTGAGGATTTGGGAATTGTCACAATTTTTAAACCGTCACAAAAACTCATTTATATTGTAGTGGATGCATGTAGTGGGGCTCAACGTTAAGGTGTGAAGGGTGGAAGTCTAAGGCTGAAGAAGAATCTAGTGCATGATTAGTAACAATTTTTGTTTTTGATTCTACGTGGTATTTAAAATGGAACTGTTTTTCTTTGGTTTTCTGTTGCTGCATCTCTTTGAGTGGTGTGGTCAATAAAAGAAGGTCCTTTTTGACACAATAGATTGGAATTCTCGGTTTAGGAAAGGGAGGGGGGAGGGGGTGACGAGGGGAATGAAAGAAAAAATATATATGACGGGGCGTAGTGCCACATCAATATGTGTAATTTAATCTTTTTATGTCTATAACTCTCTAGCAGTCCTCGTATAGTAAACTTAGAGCTTATCCAAATGATCATAAAATGATTGCATTAACTTATTTCCTTCTTACTTAAGCAACAAAAGGACGAGAATACTTTCAATAGCTTTGAACAATATTCCGTTATAAATTTTCTATCTCTAGACCTTGTGATGTCAATGTTGAGCCATATGCTTTTGAAATTGAAAAATAGGAAAGAGAAAAAGAAAAAGAACAAGAAAAAGGGCTGCCTGGCTGGTCATGATCAATGATATTCATCCAATATATATTATTGGTTCTTTTATTTTATGGGCTCCAATATTGGGTCCTCACTATATTATATATACTTATTCAAAATCTTTTGAACAAATAACAAAAGAAACGATAAGAGAGGAGAGTTGTGTACATGCATGGCATCCTTTACTCTCCCTCTTCATTAGAAAACTTAGGATCCTGGAAAACACAGTACAAAAAAACAAAGGCAGGTGCTTTTGAGAAAAGTCATAAAAGGTTGAAGCTTCCATACATACAAAGTCATCAAATAATATATATACAAACATATAAAGAGAGTACATAAAAATAAACTTACAAACTGACGTAATTTCATGTGATCTGTTATATCTATTTTCTAATAAAAATAACTTTACATTCTAACATACTGCATCAAACCACATCAATTTGTTAGTTTATTTTTATGTAATATTCCCTTTGTGGTTAAAATATTTCTGAAATTATTCTATTGCTTGACCTACTACCTTTAATAATAATAACAATAATGATTATAATTGTTTTAAAGTTATCTCCTTTACATATTCTATAACGATTAACGAGAGAACCACCAAAGCCACCCCCCCCCCCNATAATCAAGTTATTTTTTCTTTTTCTTTTTAATAAAAAATAGAAACAATCTTAATTTTCTTTGTTAGGTTTTGTAAAAAAAAAATATTTATTCAATTTTTTAAGTGTGCAAGGTGTAAAAAAAAATACTAAATAATAAGAATCTCTTCAACTGGTGTGTTTGGATGTTAAAGTGAGTTGAGTTGAGATGATAAAATATTGTTAGAGTATTATTTTTTAATATTAAAATTGTTTTGAGATTTGAAAAAATTGAATTGTTTATTATATTTTGGATTGAAATTTAAAAATTATGTAATAATGAATTGAGATGAGTTAGAGATCCAACCGAAACCGTATCCTAATACAAACAAACATGTTGAAATGTTGAACGAGCCATGCTACAGCTACCCACGTCTTCATTGAGGATGCTTACCGAGAGGGCAAAAAAAAAAAAACCCATTTCTTTTTTTGCAAACATTTTTTCAGACCGTTCAAATATTTTTACAAAATATCAAAATAACAAAATTATTTAAAAACATTTACTTAATTATTAAGTAAAATAAATTTAAAAAAAAAAACAAAAACAACAAATCGTAGAAATCCTTGAAACATACATTATATACTACAGCATTTTTCATATGAAATAATCTTGATAGAAGTTATTGTTTGGGAAAAATCATTACACACATTATATGTCCTCACTAAATTTAAAATTAGAGTCAAGTAATGAGAGAGAGAGTTGCAAAGAGATGAGAGAGAGAGTGAGTTGCGAGAAGAGAGAGCGAGTGATGAGAGAGAGAGAGTTGTAGAGAGAGCGACGAGAGAGAGAGCGAGAATGATGAAAGAGAGAGAGAGAGCGAGAATGATGAGAGAGAGAGCAGGTGAGAGAGACGAGAGCAGCAACGATGAGAGATGAAAAAAAAAAAAAAAGTTACGTAGTGAGTACAAAATATATACTACTATTATAACTTCTGTATAGCATTGCTTTTTTTATATTTTATATTGAATAGACTACGGTTTTTTTATATAATATTTATATATATATATATATTTCAAAAGTTGGAAGTTTATGTGACCACATGTATTTGACAAGCAGACTACGGTTACATCGTCCCAGAAGTGTAATCTCCCTGAAAAGATCTGTCCTTTGTTTTCTTTGTATTTTTTATTTATTTACATTTATTCTGGGATAGGACATGAAAGTCCGGAAACAAAAAGACAATAGCAACTTCCGTAAATAAATTCTTTCCGAGGGTTGATTTATGTCCTTTACGCTCCCGCTCACCAAACCACAAGCGGTGCTCACCCCAAACTTTTCTCCTCCTCCAAAGACCTAAAGACCAAGACTGAAGAATTAATAGTTAGACACCGGCAAGGCATTCAGGTGGAGGCGGGCTTTTGTGGAGCAAATATCGCATACAGTTCAACGGTCGTCTCGGGATTCTCCAACTCTTTCTGACCGTTAATTTTCTGGGAAAACGCTTTCTCCTAGAAAAGCTAATCCTACAGTGTGTTCTGGGATTCATCTTCTTCACTAGTAAGTCTTATTGTTGTCAAATTCTCTTTGTTTCTCCCTCTCGCTCTCTCTTTACTTGATTTTTCAAGGTTAAAGTATGCTGGTAAAGGGTATGAGCTAAAGTTTTAGTTCATTTTGGCGTCCGAGCTTCTGGGTGGGAATATGTGGGAAAAGAACAGTTGGTAAAGACTTAAGATTCTTTTTAACTCAAATTATACCCAAAAAAATTAATTACTGCGGTTACTAAAGTTCGGAAATTTTCACTTCTGTGTTTGTAGAAATGGAGACGATCGAACGTATAAGGTTCAAGACTCTGTATTGATTTTTTTTCCCTCGAATTTCTGGTTAACTAAAGAGACTTAGGCACCACGTTGAAGTGTAGAATAAGAAAATGTGATATATTTCTATTTCTGGATAATTTCATAATATTCTTCTTCTTATTGTTTTACAATTTTGGCAGTTTTGCTGGTCTCATAAGTGATTGAGCCGTAATTCTTTATATATTATGGAGAATTTAAGCGTTACGGATGCTAGTGCTGTTCCCTGCTGCGATGGGCTGGTGCAGCTTGATAATAATTTTCAAGAAAGTGATAAATTGGAGGATAAACTCCTTGAGGGTTTGGAATCTTATTTACAAGATATTAATGATCGGTTGACTATTTCGAGGATGGTAAGCGACTCTGTCATAAAGGGCATGGTTTCTGCAGTTAAACAAGAGGCAGATGAGAAAATTGCTCAGAAAGAATTGGAGATTGCTGGATTGAAGGGTATGCTACATCTTTACCATGTGGACGTGGATGAAAAGGAGTTCTTGGGATCTCCTTTGACATGCCACAAGTCAAAAAGCTCATGCCACCCCAGGATGTATTATAAATTTTCAGACAATTTTGTAGAGAATGATAGACTGAGAGAGTCTATGGGAAGCCTTAGAAATGCGGCTAAATTTCAGTTCAAGATGCTCAAGAAAGAGATTGACCGAATGAGAGGGTTTAGTTCCATAAGAAGGTTTGGTTCGGGCTCTGAACAGCTGGGATTGGGTGGTATTATTCAAGATAAGGTATCTGAAAGAGGGACTGATGTGGATGGAATTCTTGAAGGTCTAAGAGCTACAATAGACGATGTCTACATAGAGGTGGAAGATATGCTTCAGTTGTCTGAGGTATCACGCTGTGCATGGCAGCAAGAGCGAGAGTTTCAAGCAGAAATCGAAGGTATGGTAATTAAGAATTGCATTCAGAGTCTTCAAGAGGAGTTTGAAGAAAGATTTTGGGATCAAAATGCTCGATTTTGTGGTAATGTAAGTGTAAATTTGCTTGAAAAGATCCGAGAGATTTCAAGTTTGAGGCAGGAATTGGATGACATTTCTAAATCACTGTCTGTTCATGAAATTGGGCAGCTAACTTCTCCTATGTCCTTGGAGATTGGTGAGGAATATAATAATACCAAAAGGTCTGACCACTTCCACGGCAAAGTTTTAAGCAATCAAGGTTCATCGTCAACTTTGATTTGGGAAGGAAATGTCAAACATGAAGATACAAAAAATAATACCCCAGAAAGTTCTGATCCTGCCCAATTAAAGCTCATGTCAAAGGATGATTTGGTTTTTGAGATGACCAAAATGAGGAGAAATCATGAGTCTAAAGTGCAAGAGATGACTGAAAATAACTTTCTTCTCAAGCGGGAATTATTGAGGCTCGGGAAAGGGGGGAAGAAGGATAAAGAGTTTGACATGTTAAGGACAAAAATTCCCCATTTCATTTCTAGGTTGGATGGCATTCTTGTGGAAAATGAGGCACTACATGCATTCGGTGAAAATGCTGACAATATTGGCAGTTTGAAGGACAGACTCGAATCCCTTCTTTCAGAAAATCGCCACCTTAAAGATTCACTTTTCGATAAGAAAAAGGAAGTCAAGTGCCTCACATCACAAGTTTCTGATGCTGAAGATAAAATGTCATACCACCATCTTATTGAGGCAAATTTGTTAGATGCACATATTAAACATTCAATTAGCGAAGATGTCTATAAATGTGCTCTTAGGGAGTTAATGTGCCAAATTCAATGGGTCACTGAAGAGTCAGATTTACAGTGTAACACCCTGCAGGATATTTATAAAATTTTTTTCAATGAAGCGATTCATGGTGCTGAACTTTTGGGTGAGTATGAAATTGAAGACTCAGATATGGAGTCAATTATCACACAATCAGTGTGTGGAATTATATACAGAGAAGCATTGAAGGATGCTGAAGAGAAAGTCAGTTGCCTGAACACAAAATATGTTAACGAGAATAAAATACGAGTTTCTCTGACACATCAACTGCAGATGTTGTTTTCGGAGACAAGTAAAGAGTCCAATGTCATGAAGGGTAATCTGGCTGAGGCATTAGAGAAGATTGCACAATATAAGGCGAAGATGTGTGAGTTAAATCAGAAGCTTGAAAAAGCAATGGAAGAATTGAGGGGAGCTGATGAAAAGAGAAGGATGCTCCATGCCATCATCCAAGAGAAGGAGAAGGCTTTATCATTGGTCGAAGTCAAAGAAAGGGAGAATCAGATGCAAATGGAATCAAGAATTGTTCTTGTCCAGGGATTGTTGAAAGCAGTTCTTGGTTTTGAATGTAGAGTTACAGAAAATATATCAAATATCAGTCTGAGGTACTCTTCATTCTTAACTTTAGATTGATAGTTATCAATAAAGATTATTACTTATAAATAAAATAAAATAAAAAAATGAAAAACTTTAGATTGATAGTAGCGGAGCTAGTAGTTACTTGTGTGTATATGTTGATTTTCTTTTCTCTGGCTTGATTATTGAGACTGTGGATAGCTGATTAAATTTGTATGATACGTGTCCTATATCTCTGAAAACCACGTGTACGTACTGATAATAAAACCACATGTGAATGTATACATGATCTGTTAAATGATTCTTTTAAAAGTATTTTAGGATCCTGGAAAGAGGTAGGTCTAATGAGCACAATGTTATGTATATACAAGCATCTTCTTCACTTAGGTAAGCAACTTTCACTCACCTATAAATTGGGCTTTAAAGAAACAATTCCCCATTGTATGGAAGATCATGATTCATTTAGAATATTCCTTCCTATTTTGGATGACATTATGTGTGTTTTGTAACACCCTGATCACACATTGGGAATATGAATAGTCAGCATGGTGGGTAGGTTATAAAGTTAGTCATGGTTTTATAATTGGTTCTAGGGAAGCTTCAAATTGATATTCTTTCTGGGTATGACGCAGATGTAGTTAGTGATTTCCCTGGATCATTACATATGGAATCGGTTCTAGCTCCTAACTTGTAACTACGTGTTTACTTTTGTACAATCCTTGTGTACTTGGGGAACACCTGTTTACTTGATTTTGTAAAATCTTTTATTTTACTTATTTTTTTTTATAAGTGATTTTACTTATAATATATATTTTACTTATAATATATATATATTATATATGGAATCCAAGCCCTCTAGTAGGGCCAACCATGTGATGTTGGAGCACCGCATGCAATGCTGCTAACAAGGGTGTAAGGGATTCAAGAAGAGTTTATAAGACTCTAATCCCACATTGGAAATATGAGTAATTGACTTACAGTGAGTAGGGTATAAAGGTCGTCATGGGTATTAATTTTTTTTTATAAGTAAAAATTTATTAATATCAATAGGCATAACCAAGTACACTGGGTGTATACAAGAGAGAACACCTAGCCCATAATGGTCATGGGTATTAAATTCTCATTGGCTACTTGTGAAACTAGGTTTTATGAGTGATTCTACGGAATTTGAAATAGACTAGTCCTTTTGGAGTTCTAGTGCAGCCATGGTTGGTGCCTTCACTGTTTCATTACATGTTTATTGGGTTGATTCATTTCAGTCTGTTTCTTTTCGCGTCTCTGTTTCTTCTTTTTTCATTTCTTTTTATTTTTGTCGTCTGCAAGATTTCAAGTGAGATTTAGATTTAGGTTATTGACCTTCTTACTTATCAAAAAAAAGAAGATTTAGGTTATTGACTTACAAGTCTCTTTATACGATGTGTCTTTGTGTTCAGATTGGAAAATTTGATTTCTGAGTCGCGTTTGCTTATCCCGAAGGCTAATTTACTCCAAAGAACAGGGTTGTTGTACAAGCAGCGGCTTGAGAGGAGATGTTCTGACCTTGAAAAGGCCGAAGTTGAGGTATGCACATCACAGAGTTTACACTACTTCTATGTTATGCATATTGCTCCATTGCAACTTGATGTTATAGTGTCATAATCTACCCCATGCTTGTTAATAGAACTTAAGTGCAAATGGTTTTGAAAATTTTTAACAGATGTATTGGTCAATGAATTAAATATTCTGATATACGCAAATGCATTCTGTTTTCTACTACATAGGGGATGTTATGAGATGTTTCCCTAATGCTACACTATATGATGTTTAGTCAACATGTGACTTATGACAATCTGCACTCACTCAGCCCTTGACATATTATTCTAAGAAGCAAGAAGCTTATTAGTTGTGGAATGTTGGTATTCTATAGTCACTTATAAAACAATGTTGGCATTCTATAGTCATAAACAACAGAGTTGGTATTTTATATGAATTCAATATTTGACTTTTGCTTTTTGATGTATGTAGCAATTTGATTGGCTTTTTTTTTTTATATTTTTTTCAAATTTCAGGTTGATCTTTTGGGTGATGAAGTTGATGCTCTTTCAAGCCTTCTAGAAAAAATATACATTGGACTTGATCATTATTCACCAATTTTGCAGCATTATCCTGGAGTAAGATGGTTCTATTCCTATGATTACATTACCTTTATGTTTTTGGCAATTGCAAGCATATACAAGAAATCCTCTAGCAGCTTGCAAACCATTAGTTTAAAAGCTTCTTATATTAATATATAATTATATTTTATAGCAATTAGAATAGTTTCTGAAGTTCTTGTATGTACTGGGATTCAAGATGCAAACATTGAGTCAGAATGCTTCTCTCAGACTCTCCTCGAGTTGAATTGTCTGCAATTTTAAGCTAGTATAATTATCCAGATTTCCTTTATTTGTGCAGATTATTGAGATCCTGAAGCTGGTAAAAAGAGAACTGAGTGGAGAATCTACTAAATCAGTTTGATTTGTTCTTTCACTAGGTAATGATAATTGATTTAGTGGTCGCATCGCACAACCTATTTTCTTTAAAATTATTGCCTCGGTTTTCTTTTTTGATTTTGCATAGTAAGGATGCATCTTAATGATTCGTGCTCTATTTTGCTGAACAGATGCAAGGCTGCATTATTCATTTTGATCCTTGCTGCTGCATCTGTAGATACTGCAGGATTTTGTTGGGAGTCATTGGTAAACATCAATTACCGCTATTACAACAGCTAAATGATACGACTAAAATTTAAGCCGAAAAGATCTATACCTTGTTGGGGATGTCCTGTGAGTACGTTTACAGGATATTGGGAAGATATGTAGAAGAGATGCCACATAGTTTTTTTATTTTTGGGTGGGGGTGGAGGATAAGTAACATGGCACATAATTGCAGTAGTATTGGCAGGGAAACTTGGGAGAACTTGAGTTTCGTGATAGACTTGTCAAAATATTCTTTTTGGCCTTGGAGCAGCATATATAGAATGTTGCCTGATATCAGGTTACTAGATTTAGGTCTTTTTGTTTATAGCAACTGTTCTTTTGTTCCACTTTGGCCCATATTTTATGCAGGTTCGTGCTCTGTAATTATATGGTTTATATTTTGAGGTTACCCCCCTCTTCCTCCAAGTTTTGTTTATATAAAGTAATGTGTATGAATCTTCTTTTATCTAGAGGATAAACTCTGCTTTGAGAAACTCTACAAATGAGGATAATTCCCTTTTTCCCCCCTTTTGGATTAATACTACTCACTTAAGCTTTGGTCCTAACTACAGTTACTAATTGATTGAACTCTGATACTTAAAGAAGCCTCTTCTGTAAGACAAGAAGTTCTTGGAATCTGCCGAGTCTTCTCAGTTCTCAAACTTACCTTTAGCCCTCACCCTTTGGACTCAAAATCCCGTAGTTGTAATGCTAAAAAAGCACAGATAAAACCCAGATTGCTAAATGGGTGCATTTATTGTTACATTACATTTTTAGAAAGGCATTTGCAATTGTTTGTGAGCATTTAAGTGCTCTCTTTTACAATGTTTTAAATCTTGTTTTGGTGATGGTTTTAATTTAAGTACTGGAACGAAATATTTTGATATTGGTGCTTTTCGGTATATCGTCTTGGGATTAGCTTGATCTCAAAAATTTAACTGGCAACTGTGAGCACACATGACAACTATTGTGAAAAAGTAAAAGAGTCGTACCCTATGACCAGTTCATCAGTGTTAAAATATAAAATAAATAATAAAAACTATCTCTTCTTATGAGTTTAAGCTTTAGGGATATGTGGTGATTTCATATGAGCAGAGGTCTAGAGTTCGAATTCTAACTCAACACTCCATTCTCTTTAATCAAATATTTCACGTATTGTGTTATCCATTAGGAGAGAGTTTGGCCCACACGTGAGGGAGAGTGTTAAGATATAAAATAAATAATAAAAATATATTTCTTCTCATCAGTTTAAACTTTTGAAATAAGTGATGATTTCGAAATCAAGAAAGCTGAGAGGCTTCAAAACACTATCTGTAAGCATTGTTTGTGCACCACGACCATTAGGAGAACATTAATGATGGATATCGCCACCTAATCACATTATAGATGCGACCTTCTTTCAAGTATCGATCGTGGCCAGTATTTTTAAGACCCAGTAGTTCTATTTTTAATGTTTTGAGTTGGTTTAATATATAAATGCATAATTTATTGTGTGACTTATTATAATATTAAAAATATATATTAGTGCTTTTTATTGAAGTTGTCATAATAGACTTTCATATTAATGATGTGTTTGTGATGTGATTGTAAATAGATTTATTTTCTACATTTGTACTTAGGCCTCGTTTGATTACGCAGTTCAGATAAAATGAGATAGGTTTATGTATCCAAATCGAGCCCTACTCCTTACTCTATTTCTAAAATATTCTTCCTCACGAGACTTTCCTCATGGGCCATCTCTATGTTACATCTATTATCCCAAAACCTAATTAGGCCTTTGGCCTTCTATTCCATCATGTACAACGTTTTCTCCTTATAAATTTCTTTTGGCATGAACTGATCTTTCCAAGCAAATATGTACAAAAGAAATGCTAAAAATGAGATGGAATGGAGAGAACACTACGTACCAATCCCATTTCCATCCATTCCTGCACATGACAAGGGCCAAGATGAAATCAATCAATCCCTATTCTCGTCCCCATAGAGCCATGCAACATGGACCTCTTCGAATGGGAGAGGTCTAAATTAATCACTATCACAGGGGGAATTTCAGATCATGGTTATCCTTAGCTAGAAATAATAATAATAATAATGGAGGTTGTTGGTTCATCAAATCAAACCCAACTTGATGCAATCATTCTTTAATTTCATGGTTGAATATTAATCCGAATCATAACTTTGGATTGAATTGTCCTAACCAACTTTGTTTTCTAGCTACTACATTGAACATGTCAGTCCATGTCACATCATCCCTCCCTACAAATGAAACGCCACATTAATTCTTACAAAAAAGAGTACTGCTAGTGTGCCGCCATCAGTGACCGCTGGATGTGCCTCTTAGGTAAAATTTTCTTTTTTAATTTATATTTTTTTAGTATTTTAAAACATTTTAAAAAAAATAAAAAAATATCAATATACTAATAGTCATTTTCTTAATTAATAAGTAAAATAAAAAAATAAATGCATAAGTGATCAAAATAGTTGGACAAGATTATGAGGTGGCATAGTAACATTATTATTTAAACAAACCAAAGCCGCACCCACAAACCGGCCTAATAGAGAATAGTTCGTGTATATCCCACAAAACTCAAACAAACCAACCTTTCTCTATCATTCTCACCTCAACCGACAAGATATTGGATTTTAAATAATTTCGAGATTCCTTTTTTTTTTTTTCAAAACCTCAGCCTCCTCCAAGCTCAAGCTATGTCAGTACCATCAACAATGGAAAACGGTGGTGGGGGTTGATGGAGGGAATTAATTAATGCATGGGTGTTGATGGAAGTGGAGGATGCTTAGACGGTGGGTGACATTCATGTTAGCATTAATCAACTCCTTGACGACAGGGCGAGATAGATTATTGAGATTTAAAAGGACCATAATGACAAAAAATCATATCCATATATTAAATAAAAAGGATGCCAACAAACATGTCTTAATTAGATAAATCAACAAAATAATTTTATCTATTAAATGGTATTATAAATATTTGCATCTCTCCCCCACGATCTTATGTCAAGGAATCATGCATGCATGAGATCAGGTCAACATGTTGGCATCATTTTTTGATTTATTTGGGATATTGTTCATATATATATATATATAGAGGATGAATCACTTTCGAGTTTTGTTATATACACTCATTTTTATCTATTCATTGTGTACTTCATTAATGTGATTGGCTGTGTCAATCTTTTATTAATACACAGTCAATCACATCAGTCGAATACATAAAAAATACGTAAAAATAAATGCACATAGAATTTTTGATCTCTTTATGCATTGAGCTCCTACCCTTCGATCTCCTAATAATATTTATTTGAAATACAAAATCTCTTGATAAGAAGTGGATTATAAATAGAATCGCAATTTATCTTAAAAAAGTAATAACAAACTTTATTTCATCAAAATAAGGTAAAAATAATATGGGTTAATGGAAATGGTGAATATAAAAGTTCTGCTGAAGACCTAATTGGGGTACTCTTGGTACGGAAAGGGGCACAAAAAAAGGTACAGGCAGCTTTTCTAATAAATTGGAAAACCAGGGGTAGCTTCGGGATGTCACTATAATAATTGCACTGTTTATAACCTTCCGGACATTGGCATGTGACCCACCTCACAATTTCTCAAATTATGGAAAACACCCTCCATCTCTGGCACCCAATGTTCCAAACGTCTCCCTCTCTCTCTATCACAATTCACACCCATAAAATATAACAGTAATAAAAAAAGAAATCAAAACTCGAATTGATTTGTATAAAGAATGGCTACTGTTACAACAGTTACATTAGAATTTAATAAAAGTACAAACTTTCTGTCAGCTTCTTGACTCTTTTGTAGAAGTACAGGACAAAAACAAAGAGGAAATGAACTTTTCCAATCTGTTTCCAATAAACAACCCAGTCCATGTTTTCTTTTCTCTAGATTTCTCTTATCAGAGATAACCACATCTCACAAGCATCTTCTTTTACCGGATTCGTTTCCTGGGTTTTAAGCAATCTCACGAGTGAGTTAAATTTGTTGTCTTTGAATCGTTTCATTCCATTGCTACCTTTGTTCTGCTCTCCGAGTCTTGTTCTTTTACTGGTCAGATCTGCATCTTAGTAAGATATGTTCTGGAGATTGTTTGATTCAATGAAGACTTGGACATGGGTTTTCTAAATCATTCTTTGTTCAGAGTTCCCACGGTAATGA
The DNA here is from genome assembly GCA_003123785.1 of Pterocarya stenoptera. Taxonomy (NCBI): domain Eukaryota; kingdom Viridiplantae; phylum Streptophyta; class Magnoliopsida; order Fagales; family Juglandaceae; genus Pterocarya; species Pterocarya stenoptera. Next base: position 93,606 of record QEOT01124002.1, read on the forward strand.
ACGAGGAAATGCAGATACCCAGATGGGTTTAATGAAGGTAACTTGATTTTCTGCTACACTCTCGAGACACCTAGTTGTTCTATGCATCCTCGTTAGATTTCAAGGATATGAAGTAGTTATTGTGATTTGGGAACCGCAGTTTTATGCTCTGTGTAGATTGTATGTCCCTGAACCTCGGGTGATTGTAGTTATTCCATTAGAATCTTTCCCTCTACCCTTGAAAAGAGTATAATATTTTTTAGGAAGAACGGTAATGGAGGTCCGAGTCTTGGGTCTAATGTCTCTGGTAATAATCTCTGTCTTTTTTGCGACTGGAGAAGCTCAATCCAAGTCTGTTCTGATAAATTGTGGCACGAATTCTAGCGTTAATGTGGATGGCAGGAGATGGGTTGGTGATTTGGTCCCTGACAGCAACCTCACCCTCAGTTCTCCAGGCATTCCTGCATCCACCGGCAGTTCAACTTTTGGACCACTGTACAGAACTGCTCGGTTTTTCACTGATGGTTTAAATTATACATTTGAAGGAATTCGGGGCAACTATTTTGTTAGGCTCCATTTCTGTCCCTTCTCCTCTGAGACTTATAATGTGAATGAGTCTTCGTTCAGTATCATGGCAAATGGATTGAAATTGGTGTCCGAATTCAATGTTCCTGGGGAGATATCACACAAGAATTCGTACTTGCAGAGTTCTGGAAGCAATTCAAGTTCGTTCTTTTTTATTAAAGAGTACATTTTACCTATCACTATGGATGTTCTCGTAATAGAGTTCGTTCCAACCAAAGGATCATTCGGGTTCATAAATGCCATTGAGATTGTCCCTGTGGTGAATAAGCTTTTTTCAGACCCAATCAGTAAAGTGGGTGGAAATGGTGCTAGTCTGAATTTGACTGGAAGGGGCATCCAAACTATGTACAGGTTGAATGTTGGAGGTCCTGAGATTAAATCCAATCAAGACTCAGATCTTTGGAGAACATGGGAAGTGGATTCCAGCTACATGATTACAGCAGACGCTGGTTCAGAGATAGAAAACAGTTCGAGTATCACCTATGCTTCACAGAATGATTCCTCAGTGGCTCCTTTTCTTGTTTATGAAACAGCAAGAATAATGTCCAACACTGAAGTCTTGGAGAAAAGGTTCAATATGTCATGGAAATTTGAAGTCGATCCTGATTTCGATTATTTGATCAGATTACATTTCTGTGAGCTGATTTATAATTCAGCAAACCAGCGGATGTTCAGAATCTACATAAATAACAGGACTGCGGCAGACAATTTCGATGTTTTTGTGCAAGCAGGAGGGAAGAATAGAGCATATCATCATGATTACATTGATGCTGTGTCATCCAGAACTTATACACTTTGGATTCAACTCGGTCCTGACACAGCAGCTAGTGCTGCAGGAACCGATGCTCTCTTGAACGGGCTGGAGATTTTCAAGCTGAGCCGAAATGCAAATCTTGCCTATGTAGAGTCATATGATTCTGCTGGGAAGTCAGTGCACAATTCAAAAAATAGAATTATTTGGGTGGGAATTGGAGCAGGTGGAGCCTCTGTTGTTATTCCTGCGGTGTTAATTGCTTTTGTCTATTATTTCTGCAGAAGCCAGAGAAACAAAATGGCCAATACCAAAAGCAACTCTCCTGGTTTGCGGCCACTTCATTTGTCTATTTTAAACAGCATTGCTAATGCCAAGGGTTCAGCTGGAAGCCAAAATCCATACGGGTCTATGGCCCTTACTAGGGTTGGCAAGAGGTTTACATTAGCAGAGATTCGTGCAGCTACAGATAACTTCGATGAAAATTTAGTAATTGGAGTTGGAGGATTTGGTAAGGTGTACAAAGGAGAGATTGAAGATGGCACCCTTGCAGCAATTAAGCGAGCAAACCCACAATCTGAGCAAGGGCTTGCTGAATTCGAAACGGAGATTGAGATGCTTTCAAAGCTCAGGCATAGGCATTTAGTCTCCATGATTGGGTTTTGTGAAGAACAAAATGAGATGATTTTGGTGTACGAGTATATGTCAAATGGGACACTCAGAAGTCACCTCTTTGGGAATGACCTCCCAACACTGAGTTGGAAGCAGCGATTAGAAGCATGCATCGGTGCTGCACGGGGACTTCATTACCTTCATACAGGAGCAGAGAGTGGAATAATCCACAGGGATGTTAAGACAACCAACATACTTTTAGATGAAAATTTTGTAGCAAAAATGTCAGATTTCGGGCTGTCAAAAAATGGTCCTCCTTTGGACCACACCCATGTTAGCACTGCAGTCAAAGGAAGCTTTGGATATCTGGACCCTGAGTACTTCAGACGACAGCATTTGACTGAGAAATCTGATGTTTACTCTTTTGGAGTAGTATTGTTTGAAGTTATTTGTGCCCGGGCTGTTATAAATCCAAGCTTGCCTAAAGATCAGATCAATCTCGCTGAGTGGGCGATGAGGTGGCAACGACAGAGATCACTAGAAACCATTATTGACCCACAACTGAATGGAATTTATTGTCCGGATTCCATGAAGAAGTTTGGGGAGATAGCAGAAAAATGTCTTGCCGATGAGGGAAAGAACCGGCCAACAATGGGGGAAGTTTTATGGCACTTGGAGTATGTCTTGCAACTCCACCAAGCTTGGTTGCCCACCAATAGTGGAGAAAATTCCAGTTCCTTTTCAACTGGTCAGGCTTTGGGGGGTTTAGAAGAGGGAGAAGCAGAAAAGAGGCAAGAACCACCCAGCTCAGATGAAGAAATTGATCTAGACAGCAAAAGGTGAACAAGGAAAAATCTGCAACAAGAGGAATTCTTCCTCGACTGGATGTCATAGGGTCTTGCAGCCTAAATTATCAGTGAGGACTACATATTTTATTCAATTACATGCTTCATAAATTCGTTCATATCTGTTCCCTTAAATTCAATATGATCTTTATTTATTCCTGTTATTCATGTTAGCCTACTAGTGAGGGAGTAAATAAGAAGGGGATCTTCAGTGTTTCAAAAATTGTACGCATCTATGCTGCTGTTGGATTCGGTTTTTTGGGTCATATTTTTGGTATCCTAATTACTTACCCCATAAGCAAAACGGTCACTAACATCCTTAGTTGTATTTTCTCAAATCTCAATGATGTTTGTGTTGTGTGCAATTGCTTTGAAAAGATACCTTTGAGGGTTGTTTGTTTTTTTATTATTTTATTATTCTCCTAATCATCTGGCTAAGTTGGCTGGTTTCATTGTTTACCCAAAATCATGATTGCATTTATCATAGCAGACTGCATCTCAGATCAGAAAAATTGAGGTGAATATCATCGTTCATTCTACAACAGAGTACTCCAAAATCCAAAATCATGCAGTCAGTCACGAGTAATCCTCGTATAGCTGCGCCGAGTTTGTAAATTTACTTTTGTAAGATTTCTTTATAGACCAAACATTTATCCCGTTGTGATCTCTCCGAGCTACGCTGAGTTGCTTTGCTTTGTTTGTGCATGTCTGATTAATCTTGGACAACAGAGACACAAAGCCAGTGATTAAAACAGTGGTTGATTGTTCATATTGTCAAACATAATTGCTTATTTTTGAAAAGTCGACGAGATCATTGTGGTCATCAAAGCATAGATAATAAACTCAAAGCAAGCTTTTTTAATTAAAGAAGCATATGCCAACCTACCTTTGTCTACACGCTAGAAAGAAGAATATGCCATTGCAAGCATTTCTTCTTAAACAATGTATCCCAGTTCTATATACTCGAATTAAAAAGTGCCATTGCAAATAACATCTTAAGATTTCGTAGAGATTTTCTTCCTCAAGATTTAGGGTGTAGAGCGGGAGAAAATTAGGTGCATCGATTAAGTTTTACAGTATTTATTATTATTATTTGCGTGAATTTTCACTTAATATTACATACTTAAAAAAATGTTGTTCTAACTTTATGTCTTCTATCTTCTATTCCAAAATAAAAAATTCGACCAGAAACTCAAGAGCATCAACATTGGATTGGCTATTCCATTAGTACGTGGTGGAACCAACAAATTTTTTTAAAAAGGGCCAACTTTTCTATCGTGTGATACATTTATGTAAAATTAAAAAAAAAAAAGATTAAAATTTCATAAAACATAACTATATATAAAACTAAATCTCGATGATTTGCTACATACGTGTAAAAATAAAATTTTAAAAATACAACTTAATATACGTTTCAGGTTTATAATTATAATATTTCATGGAATAATATTCGTCCTTTATTATTTTTGTAATGAAATATTTAAAATTTGTTTTTTTCATAAAATCTATCAAGTGATCTTTAGATGGCAATCTTTCATTCTAGTGTGTAGTCTAGTTTATATTGAGTTTAATCTAGATACTTTCGTGTCACATTAAACATATAATAATATAATTGAGATCTTAAATAAATTTTTTCTTGTTCAATAAAGTCTAGAAGATAAAACCTCTCAACTATTTTTTATATAGATCATCAACCTTAAATGATTTCTCTGGTATTTTCACTTTGAATTCCATATTAACGAGCCTAATATTGTATAACAAAAAACTTTAGGATCTATATTAATAAATTTATTATTTCTCCTAAACTTAGTTTAAATTAATCTTAGTGAGGCCACATCTTTGAAAATAGATAATATATAGAAATTAGACAAAATTTTGATACTATAGGAAAAAATTGGAGAGAGGCATTACTAGGTATATTAAAATTTTAGAAAATTCTAGAAAGCATATGAGAATTATAAATTTTTTGAGGGATCATTCTCTATATTTATAGAATTATAAATAAAATATAGGAGAATTTTCAAATTTTAAAAAATCTTGATTTTTAATGGGGCCATGACCCCCTAAGCCCAATGTGGGTCTGCGACTGCCATTAGTCATATTTTGTCTAATATCACACATATCACACATTTGCCTTTTGTTTATTCTACTCAAAACCAAATCTCATATTGGATTATCTATCTAAATTCTATATAATAAAAAAATATTATTAATTTGATTTTTTTTATTATATAATTTATTTTTGTAAATAATGATTTATTTTCTATATAATTTATTAATTTATTTTTTCCAAAAGCAATTAATAGAATATTGTAGATAGTTGTGAAAATGCCACTTGTGTATTCATTAACAATCTGCACATAATAATTGATAACGAGTATTTTAAATAACAACGATTATGGTAACATTCAAATTAAAGAGATAAGATGAAAGTTAAAAATTGAATAAAATATTATTATAATATAACTTTTTAATATTATTTTTGTTTTGAAATTTAAAAAAATTGAATTATTTATTGTATTTTGTGTGAGAGATTGAAAAAATTGTAATGATTAGATGAGATGAAATTGTTTAGTAACCAAACAAGATCTAATAAAAGAATTTGATTACACCTTCACCTTTATTGTTCAAAAGGGCCTCCTTAAGTCCTGAATCCATGAATTCACTTCTTCCACACCCACCATTCACAACTTTCCATTAGTTTTGGATTGACTAAGTCAATAAACATATTTAGGTGCTATTTGAATAGTGAGTTACGATCGATGAGTTGAAAATTGAATAAAATATTATTAAAATATTATTTTTTAATATTATTATAATATTATTTTTCAATATTATTATTATTTTAAAATTTGAAAAAAAAAGTTCAATTGTTTATTATATTTTGTATGATAACTTGAAAAAGTTGTAATTATGAGATGAGATAAATACTTCTTGTATCGAAACCAGGTTTAATGAAATTAACTTTTTGGCCAAAAAAGAAAAAAAAAGCCCTAATGTTAATCTTACCAACGAAGCATCCTGTTGCAAACCCTCTCATGATACACATATAGTATAGTTCCACATGTTAGGTAAATTTGTATTTATCATAAAACATGCAAGTTTGACTATATTTATGTGTATTTTTAAAGCCACTAAAATCCGATCACAGCCATATTCTCACGGTCACAATCCACAATATAATCTCAAATAAAACCACAATATAACCACAAATAAAGAGAAATGATAGTTGTAATCGTGAGTGCGCAAGCGCCGTACAGTCACTTTGAAGAAAATAAATAAATACGGAACTTACATGAAAAAAAAATTAATTTTTTTAATAGTAGAACCTGCTCTTTTTCAAAGCGACTGCACGACACTTACGCACTCCACGACTATATGTAGCATTACTCACAAATAAAACATATCCATAACTCCTTACAGCACAAACAACACAATATTCAACAATTGATCAACCATATTCTAATCCTTCCAGCACGATACAATACAACCCATAACATATTCTAGCACAAACAACATCTTCCAGCATTTTAAAAAAGAGAAGTACTATAACCATAAAAAGATCCTACAAAAAGAAACTCACAAACTAATATGGCTTCATATGATACGTTAAATTTATTTACAATAAAAGTAACTTTACAATCTAACGTACTACATCTAACCATCAAATTTGTGAGTTTATTTTTGTAAGATCTCTTTTGGGTAAAGTATTTATCTTTCAAAAAAAATATCCACAAGACCACATATATGCTAGTTTCACAAAAAACAATATTCTAGCATTTGAAAAACCATATTCTAGCCCATAATAGATTTCAGCACAATACAACTTCTTCCAACCCTTCACGACAATTTTAAAAAAATAAAATTACTATTTGTAAGCTTACATATCAATTTAGGCCCAACTTTATAGCCCAAAAAAGCAAAAAACCACATAATAAGCTAAGCAATAGTTGGTGCCCAACCCAAAATATGTCACAATACAACTCAATGTTTGTCACATGCTTGCTACCTAGCCACATGTGTTTCCAGTGGTTGGGCAACCACTAAAATAAAATAAAATAAAAATGTTTTGGGTTAACAAACAACTCTACACCTCTAAAAGGTTGAGATAGAGATGTAGATGTAATGTAGATGAAGATATATTCTTTGAAGTCTTGAAATTTCCTTTTGAAGATCTTGAAAATACTCTTGCTGCGTTGCATTCATGTCAGCAAAAGTGTGACATTTTTTCACCTTTGAGCTCTGATGTTTGGAGCACAACATTATCATGTATGGTATCAATTGGAGTTTGTTAATACCTTGTCCACCACTTTGTACAAGAGCAGTGAAGAATGGATCTTCATCAAATGGTGTGTTCATCCTTGATGAAAGTATAATTTTAAGAAATCAAACAACTTGAATATCAACCTAACATTACAGCAAAATAGCCATGCAACTTGACAAACAACTTAAATTTACAAACAGCCATAACCACAAGGCATTCATATAAATATGTTAAAAAATTCAGTTACATGCCCAACCCAGACTGTCTAGCAAGGTATAAAACTTCAAAGATTCAAGGATTCTAGATCGAGGTGAAACCATATTATGTTTGAGAAATTGTGGCAGATTGTAATATTTTGTTATTATTCTTTGATATTTTGTTGGTTTGTATAATTGAAGTGGCTACAAAAGTTTGTATTCTTATTTTGACTCTTTGCCTCTATTTTTTTCATTTGTGTTGTTTCTATTTATGTTTCTAATAGAAGGTATCAAGCATTGTCACCTTCATCTCTTTGAAAAAAAATCATGTACTCATTTGATTTTCAAAGGCATTTGGAAGGAATTGTGTATCTTTGTCTATCCTTATTTTCCTATCCTTTTTTAAAGTAGGAGGGGGGGGATTGAAGGTCAAATCTCTTCGATAGGTGCTTTTAAAGACTTGCAAAAACGTGTTTGTGTTATGTCCATGCTATGCAGCACTTTCAATTTTTCTTTGTATTTGAAGCAAAAGAAAAAACAAATTGTAATGGTGTGCTGAATAGCACACTATGTAAATAAAGACTTGCAATGTAGATTTCAAGAACTACTTGTGTGTCACTATAGTGTAAATTTATATAACTGACTTCTTTCTAGTATTCATTTGTTCCTTTGGATTGTAAAGCTAGGTAGAAGTATAGTTATCACTATTTAAAGGTGAATCCATCTTGTATTGTTGCTAGCTCCCAGTGCCCAATATACATTTGGATCTAGAGTAAAAGAAAATAATAGAGGAAGATTTAAGCTTTTGTGGCCTTTCTAGAACTTTGGGTTTGTATTATGGCCATCCATGCGGATATATTCTAGGAATTTTCAACATCTGTTTTATTTTGTTCTTGGAGCTTAACCTTTTTTTAATGAATTCTCTATATTTAAAATGAGCTATTTTTTATTCCCTACTTCATTATGCCACGAGTTAGAAATGTTAATGGCTAATTTTTGGTGGGGTTGTAAAGGGCAAGGGAAAAATATACATTGGGTTAGCTAGAAACGGTTGTGTGATTCAAAATTTAGAGGTGGTATGGGATTAAAAAATCTTCGGATTTTTAATTTGGCTCTCATTGCTAAACAGGTTTAGAAACATGTGGCTCGTGTGTGCATTTGAATTTGAAAGTTTGTGATTTACTGGATGATGTATCAAGTTGGTGGAATATTGAGGTGTTGAGAGCTCTTTTCAATCCAAGAATTGTGGCACAGATTATTAAACTTAATGTGTCCTCAAATGCTGAAGATACTTTGTTTTGATTTCCAGAGAAAAGGGGTCACTACTCTGTCAAAAGTGCTTATAAGTTGTTCTTGCATCTAGATGGACAAGGTGGGGAAGGGGGGAAGCTCTAGGGAGAGATCCATTAATTCCTTTTGGAAGTGTTTTTGGCATTTGAAGATTTCAAAGAAGATAAAAATCTTTAAATGGAAGGCATGTCTTGAGAATCTCCTTACTTCTTTTAATTTGAGAAGAAAAAACATTATGGTGGCTGATATTTGTGCTTTGTGTAATCATGCCAATGAGGATGTAGCCCATGTTTTGTTCTATTGCTCTGATGCTTTTAATATTTGGTCTCAATATCTGCCTATTTTGCATAATATTCAACTGGTTTATCATTTTGGGAAGTGGCTGAATTTATTAAGGAGAAGGGCTCAATAGATGATTTCTCAAAGTTCTTTTGCATTACTTGGGGATTATGGTATAGAAGGAACCAGTTTCTGTTTGAGAACAAAATCTTGGATGTTAAATATGCTATCTGTTATTCCTTGGTTGTGCATTATGAGTTCAAGCAAGTGCAAGCATTTGATGTGAGCTGTAAAGATATTAAAAGGGTGGTTTGTTGGGCTCCTCCTTCAGTGCGGTTTTTGAAGATGAATGATGATGGTGCCACTTTTTTTAACCAACAGAAAAAGGGTATTGGTGTAATCCTTAGAGATGGAAATGGTAGTGTGATTGTGGCATGCAGTAAAGTAGAAAGGGAGGTGCTCTCTTCAGAATTTATTGAAGCAAGGGCTATGTTGAGAGGTTTGCAGTTATGTGCTCAGTGGGGGGTACCTAATTTGTTATTGGAAACTGATTGTTTGGTTCAGGCTAATGCACTACATGATGGCTCTTCTTTTTTAACAGACTTTGATTACTTACTCAAAGATATAAGAATGTTGGTGTGTGGTTTTAGAGATATTCAGATTTCTTATGTCAATAGATTGAGAAACTCAGCTGCTCATCTCTTAGCAAGACATGCTTGGGGGTAGAAGATATTGAAATATGGTGGGAGGGGTGTCCATCTTTTGTATCACAAGCTGTTTGACTTGATATAAGCAATATTGTGTAAAGACGTTTGTTTTGTTTGATTCAATGAAATATTTGATTCAAAAAAATAAAAAGGGGCCTAGTTTACCATAATAAATATATAATTTCAATTTTCTTTTATTTTAAGTTCTTATATGATTTTCTAATTTTTTACATTTATTGTCATAGACGAGGAAATTGTGGTGATTTCATTCTTATAATATAGTTTGATATAAGAAAAATATAGGGGAAAAATTGAAGGTCATGAGCTAGCACTTTGTTTAGAGAGACACTCATAACCACAAACCACATTCTCATAATCACAAACCACAATATAACTATAAACCAAATTAAACACATCTTAAAGAAACTCATTCAGTATTTTATAGAACTAAGCACATCTTGAAGAAACCCTAAAATCCAAAATCCCTTGTGACGCCCTCAATTTCCGCTTGGGTTGGAACAAAGACTTAAAGTGCCGGGACATGTAACACAAGGTTACATACTTCTGTTCATGACAGTTAATATGTAATGCATACAATAAATGCATCCAATAGCATGCAATAATCGCAACGGAATACGGGTGACTAAATAAAACTTATGTCAGAATAAACTAAAACATCTCAATTTCATTCATAACCATCTTTAGTTCAAATCATAAGGTATCATAATCTTAGTATAATTATTCTTGCTAAGAAGTCTCCATTGCTAAATCAATTGCTTCATACATTCTAAAACACGAAAGATTAGGGCTATAAACATCAAGATGAAATCCAATCTTTTGTAGAGGTCTGGCTCCTCTTCAATCAATCAGATCCACTGGTCCATCTTGGTCAAGTTCTGAGGTAACTTCTATCATTCTGGAAAGATAGTGGGTCCACAAAGGGTGAGATTTATCTGAAATAGATAGTGGGTCCACAAAGGGTGAGATTTATCTGAAATCTTAGTAAGTTAGACAACTAACGTGCACAAAGATAAATTATGCATGATAAATATGAAATGCATGCGATGCAAAAAAGAAGAAGCAATATATGTATCCCATATAGATTCCTCAACATTTTCAGAAAATTGAAACACATTTTCTTATAGAGAACATTTTTCACTTCAACTAATTTTATCATTATTAGCAATTCTCATTTAATCATAACATTAACATCATAATGTGTGGTATCTTCACAGTTTCCCATATGCACTGTGAGTAACTGCTGGTGACCGTAGTACAACTTATGTTGAAACTATGTTGTCTGCAAACTCGTTTTCAATGATTGGTAACATAACATAACATCATAACATGTACACCCACCAGTTTTAGGTGTCGTAATATTTGACTTCGCTTCGACGTTCTTTAAAAAGAATCCATTCAAAACTTGTTGACTGTTCTTCGTCAACCTCGGGATTACCATTCCATTTTTACTCACTTTAGAGTGGACAGAGGAATTCCACTAGGATAATTCCTCACTCTACTTTTGGGGTCATGACAAAAACTATTTTTATGCTATACTTGAAAAATGTAATTCATGATATGTGCACATGTAGTATGCTTTCATGTAAAAATGACATTTATATGTTATATGCTTAAAATGGTGAAAATGTCACATGTCATATAGGCAAGTAGTTATGAACTCAACATGTCATATAACATAATGTTTCATGCTCAAAATGACAATTATAACATAAAAGTAACATTTATCAATAAATCATAAATAACTTATCAATGTGTAAGTTAGAGACCAACTTACAAACTGTCTAAGTTTGAAAAAATTGTAGCGGTTGTAATCAAAATTGTACTAAGTTAGAATTTGGACTACTACGAAAGATGTTCATAATCAAAAGGTTTCAAAAATGGGCATTTGCAAATATACCCCTAAACTTTCAAAAATTACCACTAAGGGCCTAATTTTTCATTATTTGCAAATGAACTCCAAATTTACTCAAACTTCATAAACCTCATAATTTTCATATTCTAAAACCATATATGCTCTTGGAATTCCAAAAGTCAAAGTGGAACTAGTTTAAATATACTCAACCCGAGGCATGCACTCTAATTGATACTTAAGTGTAATTTCAACTATTGATCCCTATGAATGCATGCATATTCAATTTTATTTAATTAAAGATAATCTCTATAATCCCTAAAGACATGTTAAAAACTTAAAATTGGGTGAACAAGTTCATCTCAATACTTAATCATGGTTAAAAACCTTAATCTCTATTAAACTAGTCCTTAAGCATGCATGATATCTCTTAGGCTGGGTTTGGATAGCGAAAAGTGTTGAGAAGTATTGTGAATAGTTGTAAGTAGAGATTGAAGTGAGTTTGTAGGTCCCATTGAAAGTATTTTGAGTTGTTTGGATGTATGAAGTATGTTGAGTTGTTGACTTTTGGATAGGTAGTGGAAAAAGGTGTGGGTCCCATAAATATTATAGTGATTTTATAATAGTGATAAATATTATAGTGTATTTTTTATATATATAATAGTGATAAAAATTATAGTGATTTTGTTTTATTTTTATATTATAATAGTAATAAATATTATAGTATTTTTTTTCTTTTTCCTCTCTCCCTCTCTCTCTCTCCCTCCCTCTCCCTCCTCTAGCCCAATCCTCTCCAAACGCCCGAAATGGGTTTCAGCCTAGCCCGGGCGCCGCCATGTGCCGCCCAACCTCACCGCCACTACCAGCGACTCCCTCTCACGCCGGCGACTCCCCCAGCCACCACCGATGTCCCCCACGCGCGGCTCTCTCTCTCTCTCCCCTGCGGCAACCCAACAGAAATGGGTTTCGGTTTGCGCCGCCGTACGCGGCCACCCAACCTCACCGCCACCACAGGCGACTCCCTCTCACGTCGGTGACCAAGCCAGCCAGCACCAATCTCCCCCATGCGCAGCTCTCTCTCTCCAAACAACCGAAACCCAACGGAAATAGGTTTTGGTTGTTTATCTCCACTTGCACTGCCGTACGCGGTCACCCAGGCCACCACACCTCCACCATCTCACACCGGCGACCACCTCTCGCAGACCTAGCCACCACGAACCTCCCTCTCCCTCGCCGTCGCACACTGGCATTCACACACAACCCTGGGCTCGAAACACAGTGGCGAGATTGAAGTGGAAAGTGTTGAGAACTTTTTAACAATTGTGTTTGGCATGCAGAGTATTCTCATCCGTACGAAAATACTTGGAAAGTGCTGAGGATACTTGGTTACCCAAACATAGCCTAATCTTTTTCATAAGAAAATGTTTCAAAAACTGGAATTAAATCATGCATTTCTCTTCTTATCCCAATCACAATATTTTATAAATGCTCATATTTTAAGCCTAGGTGAAATAAATCAAAACTCCATAACTTAAGCATGATTTAATCAAACTGTGCATGTTTTGATGATCAACACAATATAGAATTAAAACCTATCATGGCGTGCTTCTAATATCAAAATAAAACCTTAAAAAATCATTCTAAGATATTTATAAATCATATCAAAATATGCTAAGATATTCCATAGCTAAAATTCTTACTTAAAAAAACTTAAACACTTAATTCATCCTTAATAAACTCGATTTTGAATTAAGCATGGTAACATTTTCTAAACTCATCCAAAAATCAATTCAACACTTAAAATCAACACATAATATTCAAACTAAGATCTAGGGCAAGAAAACTTACAATTTTAGTGGCCCTCTAAGGCTCCCAACATAAGAACTCTCAACAATCTTTCCAAAAACACTCGGCTTATACTCACTTGCACTCTAAGGGGAGAAGAGCTCTCAAGAACTCAAGAGGAACTTGAAGAAGAAGTGTGGAGGAAATGAGGAAGTGGAGGGGGTTTTTATAACGCTCAAGAGGGGAGGGACGCCAGCCATGGTTCATGGTGATTAGGTGGAGTTGGCGGTGGTGAAGGAGTTTGGTTTTTCTAGCTTGGTTGCATCACCTTGTGTAGGTGAATAGTGACCCAAATCAAATGATGTTCTTCATTTTCAGGTGCTGCCATGCAAAGAGAGGGTGCAGGTGCTGCCATGGTGCATCATTAGGAAAAAAAAGAAAAAAAGTTTATGATCTCAAGCATAGTAACCGTCGGGTTCAAGGCTGAAATCTTTGGACAATTTTTCATTTCTTTCTTACATCATCTTTGTTCTATATCCATGGCTGATTTTTGCAGGTGGTAGAAGGTGGAGGGTTAGCTGCCATGTGATGAGGAAGTGGTAACTCAAAGAAGAGAGTGAAATAGAGGTGGTTGTCGAGAGGTGTTTTGCATAAAAAACCAATCAGTTTGGCTCTATTTGGGATGGCTTTGAGTCAAAGTTCACAATGATGACTAGAGGGGCTTTTAGGATTAGAGGAAAAGGGAGGTGGCATGTGGTGATGGCACAGACATGAGCATAAGTGCAACTAAAACACAAGCCATTCAGTTTTCATCCAACTAGTGTTTAGGTGCATTCGGTTTGGTTCTTGGAGCCAATTTTGTCTACCACTAGGTCTGCCTTGAGAATAGTATTTTAAGGGGTTGAAAGAAAATAATGCCCTTGAGAAAAAGGCACAAAAAAGTTTAGATTAGGGATTATTTAGTCCATTGCACACAAGGGCACACGTGTGCCGATAGGTGTGGATTGGTTAGGTTTGGAAGTTTTTTCAAACATAAAATTTTCATTTTATCTCATCTCATCATTATAAATTTTTCAAATTTTCACATAAAATATAATAAATAATTCAAAATTTTCAAATCTCAAAACAATAATAATATTAAAAAATAATATTTTATTCAAATTTTAACTTTTATCTCAAACTAAAAATTCTCATCTCAACATCCAAACCTAATCCTGATTTTGACATGTCAGTACCCTTAATGAAATGTGTGGAGATTTATCTAAAGTTGTAATATGATCTAAGAATGATAAAATGGAATGATAAAACAATAAAATTTCAGATAAAAAATGTGAGAAATAATTAAAAAGAAAATTAAGCTTAAAACATGGTTTAAAGATAACTAATCATGGGTAAGTTGATCAATGCTCTTAACCCAATTTCAAAACTTAATTTTGGATCCAAAGAATTTCTTTAGGGGCGTGGGGCACAATTTGGGTTTGAGGAAACCAATGATATAGTGTATGTGGGCTTCAATTGGAAGTGTGAAAATGCAAGACAATGCTTTGGGCCTTGTTGAGCTTAAAAATGCCATGAGCGTGAGTTGCATGGTTCATGGTCTCTAGGTGTGGGTTGATGGGAGGCTTTGGGTCAAGATTTTTAAGAGATCATGAGAGGCCTCATGATCCACAACAAAGGGGCTTGAAAGGCTTGTCTTAACATAAATGGGTTTTGGGTCAAAGCTAATACCAAGTTAGGCCCAAAAGGCTTTATGCCTTCCCCGCACTTGGGCCAAGTCTTTCTAAGGCTAACCCACCAAGACTTTAACTCTTATAAGGCTTCTACGTCTTGGCCCATAACATTCTAAAGGTTTAAGGACCTTAAGTGAAACGCCAATGGGCTTACTTACTAAACCGCTCAAATTTAACTCTCAAGCTTAACCACTAAAGATACTAAATGCTAGAGTTTAATGGGTTAAATAAACCTAACTAACTCCTAACAAAAAATAGAATAATAATAAAATTATAATAATAATTCTCATGCTAAAAAATATATAAAGCCCAAAAATATAATATAGTATTATAAGCTTATTCTATGGGAGATTAAGGGTTAATCCTAATGGGTAATTAGGCGGTGTGTTACATTCCTATAATAAACCTACTAAACAAACACTATAATCACTATAGTCTATCAAAATCATCACCAACCACAAGTAAAAAAATTCACAATAAAAAGAAAAATCGGTCCTAGAATTTTACCCTTGATTCGTATCCAACAAGAAGTGCGACAATGAGGGTGGTAGCTTGCCGTGTGAAATAAAACAAGGGTGCAATTAAGGATCTAGAGATAGAGGAAACATAAAGGAAATTGTGTGAAGGAAACGACAGAAACCGATGGGGTAATGGAAAGAAAATTTCACTAGGGGGAACAAAGAGAAAAGAAAATCGAGGGAAGAGAAAAAGCCAGAAAACCTTGGGAAAGCCAATATATTGGTAGGAAACAGAGAGAAAATCTAGCGAAGAGAGAAAGAGGGTGTTTGGACGGAAGAGAAAATAGTAAATAATATGTTTGGACAATAACTCACCAAATATGACCCCAAACCCCAAGTTACTATAGTTCAAAGCAAATCTTATGTTAAGTTACCTAATTCAATCAGCTACATTTTATGTAATATAAGGAATTTTTAAACTTCACTGGCTAAGCCAATGCCAGTGCTCTAAATTCCCTCAAAAGGAATTTTGACCAACAAATAAAACACCAAATTAGACCATCCTGGTCCAATAATTTTCCTACTTTGCACTTTCTCAAATGTAATATTTACTCATTTTTAGACTCATAATAATAACCAGACTTCTTCTTTCAAATGATCTCACATATAACATAATAGTGCTTTTAATTATTTGAAGATAAAGTTATTAAAGCAATTCTCCTCTTACAAACAAGTCAATCATTTAGCAAATTACAATTGAGAGAGGTATGTTTCCTATCTCATGAATTTTATTAGATTCAATGTTTTGAGTAATAGATTAGCAAATATCATTTTTCAAAATGCAAAGCTTCGTATCAAAATATCTTACTAGTAGTTCTAAGAGTTACTTCTTGAAATTCATGGAAGGTCAAGCCCCTGCTAAGAAAACGTATCAAAACATCAACATGTTTAACTTTTGAGGAGTACTACTGTCACAAAGAGATCATAAAAAAGTAATCCTACAAATTGATATAGCTTCATCTGATCCGTTAGATCTATTTTATAATAAAACTAACTTTATAATCTTACGAAACATGACAAGGCATATCAGTTTGTGAAATTATTTTTTTGTAATCATTTTATGGCTAGAAATATATGCTACAAGCTAGTATAAGCGATCTTGTTTAAGTCGTTGTTGGTACTAACAGTAGGCAGGCACCTAATGGGTTTTAAGCCACAATTTCAAAGGGAAGAAAAGGGAAAAAAATGGATATTTTCACCACAATTGGTGATTAGTAGGTTATTTGGGATTCTCTTTTCTTCTAAACCAAAAGATAGCTTTACAATAACATCAATCGCTTTATCAAAATTTTGGCTATTTTTCTTTCTTAGGCACTTTTAAACTAATGAATGCTTTATGTGCTAGACAACTTTTTTATTGCCAACTTCGAGTCATTAGTCTTTGGTGTTCTTATTCACCTATTGTTTCTATTAGAAATTCTATATTAGAGTACAATGAAAGCATTTATCTTTAGCAACAAATCATGGATTGAGTATGGTTGTTTCACAAATTTTTTCATGAGTGTTGTTTATCCAAAATCATCCTCCTTGGTAGTGGAGTGTGCTACGTGGTAAAAAACTAGAACATCATTCACATATATCATAGCCTAAATGCCGGGACTATAGAGAACCAACACATTTGAGAGAGATTCTATTTGTGCCAAAGTCTATAGGATTAGAAAGAATCAACACTTTATGGGGGGAGGGGATATATAAATAGCTTATTTAAATGTAACCCCCGACTGGCTTTAAAAATTGAGGAAATATAAGATCCTTACAATTACTAGGGCTAAGAGCATTCCATCCAGTTACCTATAAGATTATCTAAATTTTAACTAAAATACACAATTCCTCAAAATTTATCTTAAATTTTACTCATTTTTCAAAAACCTCATACATCTCATTCCTTATTCATTTCTTATTCTATTAAAATAACTTTTTTCTCGTCTTTCTTTATTAGTTTTTTCTCTCACTTCCATTTCTATTCTTAACTACCAACTCTTTTGTCTTTTTCTCTTGTTTTCAAATATCACATTCCACTAATTTTATAAATATTTTATACGATTTTTTTTCAAGATAAAAATAATACTTTTAAATTATTACAGTATTACGAATAATTTTTTTCTGAATATGTGCGATTTCCAACGCAATTATATTTTTAAATATATTTTTGTTAGCATATATAACGGTAATATTTGATTTGCATTGTCTAACGGTAACAAGTTTTCTCCTTTTATCTAACGGTAATATTTTTTTCCTTCCTCCAACAGTAACACACCTTCTCCACGTGACGACTAGAACATTTTTTGTCCTTAATCCAACGGACAATATTTTTTGTCCTTCTGCCAGTGGTAACATTTGTTGTCCTTTCTCCAGCGGTAACATTTGTTGTCATTTCTCTAACGGTAATCTTTTTTGTCTTTTTTTTCACGGTAACATTTTTTTTCTTAATGTGATGGTAACTTTGTTTTTAATATAAATAGGGTTTTTGGTTTCATTTACATTCTCACAAACTCATATAGCTAAGCAAAACCATATAACAAAGCTTGGATAACAGTAGAAAAGTACAAGTAAAAAACTGTCATCATAACAGGGTGTAATCCTCTAAAATAAAGTACAAGTTGCAAGCCTCATCATTTTGGCAACTAACACAGCAATAGAAATTTTGGCAAAAACAAATCTCAGTGCACAATAGCAATTTCGGTGCTAAAACAAATCTCAGTGCACATTTTTAGAAATAGTGCAACCCATAATTAACATATGCTACTATAGAAAAATGCAGCTTACAAAGATCTCAGTGCAAAAAAAGCTACGGATGACAGAGTTACAAATAACAAATAACAAAGAAACCCTAGCTTACAAAGATCAAAGAAACCCATAAATAACAAAGCTTGGGTAACAGCAAAACCATATGCTAAATCAAAATATAACAAAACCATATGCTAAGCAAAACCATATAACAAAACTTGGATAACAACAAAAAAGCACAAGTCAAGAAACTGTCATCAAAACAGGGTGTAATCCTCTCAAAAAAGCATAAGTTGCAAGCCTCATCATTTTGGCAACCATCATACCAATAGCAATTTCAATGCAAAAACTTATCTCAATCATGTCCATCGTCTAGGGGCTTAAACTAAATGAGATGGAAGCCCACCACCATTCAATGAAAATAGAGGGAAATGGTAATGAATAGATATTTGGATGTCATTTTCATATTTTATTTTATATTTTAAGCTCGAGGTTAAAGACTCTGCATTACTAGTTGAATATTATCAATCAATCAAATAGAAAAATAAAATATAATAGTAATAACATTGCAAACCAATAATTGAAATTTCTCTCATTAGTGCACAATTTCAGAAATAGTGCAAAACTAGGAATAGTACAACCCACAAATAACAATTTCTGATTTTTTGCACTGAGATCTCTGTCGTCGATGGTGGCTGCATTGCAAGGGAGAGGCGATATAGGTAAAGGCACCCAACCGTCGAGAGAAAAGAAGATGCGGGACCAACAATATGCCAAGAACCAAAATCACGATTGGGGATGTACATTGGTTCCCCAAATATGGGAAACAACTGTAGCATCCGAAAATCTCATACCTAATTTAGGAATCTGGATGGAGTGAGGTTTTGGGTGCAAACCCTAAACTTTCCCCCAAAATATAAAGACAAAGGGTAGATGTGGAACTGGATGAGAATGCTCTAAGTGGAGTGAAAATGGTTTTCCATGATATGGGAAATGAAAATGATTAGTCCTACACTAAATAAGATGTATTGATCTCATAGTTCATTAAATACTTTTTATGAATGTCAACTAAATATCACAAGTAAATTACTCTGCTTGTTCGATCATTTGATAAGTAGAGTAATTTTTTGATAAATGATCACTATGAGTCCGACTCAATAGAATTTGATCTTTTTTCTATAGTTAAGGTGAAGAACTGAACCAAGAATTCTCTTTCTTTATCATCAATCAAATCATTGGTCGAGATCTAAGATTCTCTTTTATCATCAATCCAATCATCGTTCACGTTTTTTCTTTTTTCAATGAATAAATCTATTTACTTGTATGACTTAGATGTCTTGTATTTTTCAAAAAAGTGATTATATTGATGGGATTTGGTATGATACTTATAAGATTGGTGAGATTGATATTCAAATATTTCATCTTTATTTGATTTGTTCTCATTGGTTTATCTTCGACATAGAAGAACTATTTTTTATGTTCTGTAATTAGGGTAATGATCTATCAACCTGCTAGTTCTTTTTATGAGGCACAAGTAGGAGAATTATCTAGGAAGCGAAATAATTGCTGAAGCTACGCGAAACCATCACAAGAGTTTATGTACAAAGAATAGGCAAAACTTTATGGGTTGTATATGAAGACATGGAAATAGATGTTTTCATGTTAGCAACATAAGCCCAAGCTCATGTAATTGTTGATGTTGTAGTGGTAGAATAAAAAATAACAGGAGTTCATACAATGTTTTGAATACTATTTTAGTCGAGGCATTGAAACGAGATATTTCGATACCGATACCATTTTGGAATAGTTTATATATATATAAATTATAAATAGTCTGGTCTGAATTGAGGATAAAAAAATGAACCTGCAGTTTGAAAAAATGAAAAAAAAAATAAGTAAAGGCCGAAATCTGTATATCAGTCAAATTCTTACCAGTACAAAACAATATACTTCTCTGTACCAACTATCCGGCCAGTACCACATATTTCAGCCGTACCGATCGGTATGAAACAAAATTCAAAATATTGGTTCCACCAAATAAAAATTGCAATTCAGAATTTGTACCGGGGTTTGATATAGTATTATATTAATTAATTTATTAATTTAGAATTATCTAGTTATATGGCAATATTCTCTCTTTACTTAGAGACTGAAAGAACATTTGTAATATATACTCCACTAAAAATATTAAATTCACATAGTATGAAGCTTAACCATTTTAGCATCAATTTTAATGGTTGGAGACATATAAGGTGCAGATCATCTAAGGAAATTGTCTAAGTTGCTAACATCGGTCCACCCTAATTTATACTTTAAGGCTATGTTTGGGAATTTAGATGGTGACCTCATCTCATCTCATTTTTAAAATTTTTTATATTTTCTTTTTATAACATAAAATATTTTTTAATTTTTAACTTTTTTTTATCTAATATCTAATCATTATAATTTTTTTTAAATTTTCAAATAATACAAAAAGTAATACAACTTTTTCAAATTTTAAAATAAAAATAATATTAAATAATTATTTTAAATAATATTTTAAATTTATATTATTTTTATTCAATTTTTTTTTTT
>QEOT01124003.1:4445-22122 GCA_003123785.1 Pterocarya stenoptera
GGGGGGGGGGGGGGGGGGTTCAATTACTTTTATTAATTAAATACCTTTAGTGTCCCATCATTTTCAGGCCCTTTGAACACAGGCCAAAGTGATGATAAATCCAGTTATGTGGCAAATGGTATAAAAAGACATGAAAAAGCCGTGCAGTGTGTCCACCCAGCTTCTCAAAATGTAGAAGTAACAAAGATATGCATCAGGCTGAATACCATCCAATCGCTGGATGCTTCCAATGCACATAGCACCCATCTCTTACATGTTGTGCCCACCTTTGAGATATGACCAACAATGCCTCTTCAATGTGCACTGGACAATCCAGCAACTGGACAATATCTGAACCCCCCACTACACATTCTAATCATTGACTGGAGAAAGGACTCCACAACAATACTCTTAATGCTCCTGCAGGAAAACCACATACTTTAGGACTTAAGCTGTTGTACCTTTTTAGTTGCAATCAGCTCTGCCTCGAGGGCATCCACACGACAAACAGCAGCATTAAGCAATTCCACTTTCTCATACGGCATCTCGGATGGCTTTGATTGGAGTGTATTGACCCTCTCTTCAAGCTCATTCAGCCTCTTCAGTGCAGAAGACAGGAGATCTGCCTCTTTGTAAGCTGCAGTTGGTGAAGGGGGCTGAAACTCCTCTTCGTCTGTTGCATCAAGAGTGAGTGCAGGAATATTTTGCTCATTATTAGATGGTGTTTCAGGAAGCTTCTTTGTCAAACAATCAGCCACTGAACGGAAGAGAGTGAAAAGAGTCATGAAGAGGGTCATAATCACCACCAAAATCCGAGCACGAATCCCTTCAGGTGTATTTGGAGTCTCGGGCAGGGGAAGTGACCCTGCATAGGAAAGTTGAACTTCTTATGCATGTATACCAAGTACTCCAATGAATTTAGACCGGTTGTTTTACCATTGAATTGGATATAAAGGGTGGTATTCTTCTAGGAAGACAACAACAATGCCAGAGTAACATGACAAGTATGGAAAGTCAAGGAAGTTTCTGAAATTGTTTTATTACAAGGCCCTAGCTTCACAGTCATATTGATACTGCAGGAAGATACAAACATGATAGATGCCAGTATATCTAGGGTACAGTTTCTAACCTTTGAGAGCATTAGGCCTCTCAGGGGGAACTTGCTTCTTCCAAACATTATCAACAGGCTTGTCAACCATTGGAACATATTCATCATACCCTGAGAAGCTACCAGCATAGTTTGCCTTTCCAATGACCTTAGCCTGCATATCCATGCAAGTACATCCAAAAAGTAACCAGTTTCTTAAAAATATGAGCATATTTAACATTTAAGATACCATTATATAAATTCCTTGATAAAACAGCCTATTACATTACAGACATACATTATCAATCCGCACCTCTCTAAGTTAAAGAGGAAAGGTTCAAAAGAAATAGAGCAATATGCCACAGCCATTTCCAAACTGACCAATATTTGAATTTAAATCCAAAATTTAACATTAAACTCTAGTTGTCATTTTACCACAAGCAAAATAAATGTCATCAAGGCACCCAAAATCATTTGGTCAAATCGTTGATGAAAAACATAGACTCTGTTATCATACGCATAGATTAAAAAGGTGAGAAATCAACCTCTTCGCGAACAGGAGTCAATCTAAGGTGTGAATAACTCTTAATTGCTTTTGGGGAAGTGATGTCTTCAGCTTCAGATCCTGATTCAGCAGTGGATGTATCACTCCCTCTTACCTGCTTGGAGATGGTACAAAAGACAAAAAATGTGGCAATTCTTTGTCAGATAAAAAACACTTGAAATATGGCTCCATCAATAAAAAATGGGAAAATCATAGTAGGATAAGATATGCTTGACAGGTGGCTCCATCCATAAAAATGGGTGAATCAACAGAGTCTAACCATAGGGTACTGCGGCTTAGCAATAGCAATAACCTTCCCCTCACTGTTCAAAACTTTCACAACCGACCTGGCGCGCCTTGCTTCACCATTAAGCACCATCTGCAAGAAAGTGTCAAACAACCATTTACAACCTGAAGTAGAAATGGTGAACAAAAAAGCATAGTTATAAATATAAAAAAGTGACCGTAAAAGCACATCTGATGCATTAAATCTTAATAGAAATCCTAAGGCTCCAACATAACCTTTAATATTTCAGGGTTTTTCCATGGCCCCTTGTCAGACCTGAGGCAACCTCCCTGATCTGCACAGGTACAGCTACCACCGAGAAATTCGGGCAACTCACTGTACAAATGCCAAAGATTTGCATAAGTTAACAACTACTGCACTTGTGAAACGAAGACGAGTAAAAATCATGAAAGTATGGCCACCAGAAAATATTCACATACTATAAAAATATCAAACCCAAAATACCTGGCATCGATTATCTCAAGCAATTTGCTCTGGAATTTGTTTCCAAGAACCTAAAATGATTCCAAACAAAAGCAAGTTTTTGTTGGTGAACATACAACATAACAAGTCAAGGGCACTAAAAGTTTGTAACATAATGCATAAAACATATGAGGGGGAACGATGCATACATGAATCTTGGAAGTTGTCTTGGGATCTAGAAAAGTCTTTACAGTATTCCATAACAACCTAAATCCAGGGCCAGCATTGATGATAAACATTTGGCAAAGAGTCTGCATAATTAAGATCATAGCAAGTTCCAAACCGACATTAGACTTTAATTAATTTATCACATGCTTAGTGATCAATGTGCAAATATATAATAATCTAACATTGGAAGAAAGCAGACTTAGTACCTCTGGATAATTGTCACAATCAATTTTTTGCAGCCGCGTGATGAGTTCCCGTGCGGACTTTGTGAAGTTCTTAAAACCCTGAATGATTAAAATATTAGGATGAACAAATAAAGAATAATGAGTTTCTTTTTAAAACGAAAATATGAACTCTGCAATCAGCAATGATTATGTACAGGCCACATACCACGCCTTGTACATCTAAGATTGTAGTGCTCGAATCTATGTGCCTCTTTGCCGCAATGGTGCAAGCTGGAAACTTTATGGCAAAGCTTTTCTCAAACTCCTGCACATGGTATTTAACATACCTATCCATAGTGGTAACTTGCATAAGTTTGTTAGGATCAACTTTTCCCAGTCTTTCAATGTAAACAGGTCTTCCCTCCTTGTCCACACCATGATGACCATGAGGATAATACTTTAAGACTTCATTTAACTCTTTGAACTCGAAATCCTGGTGCAAACATCAATATGGTAAATAACGTGAAAATATAGCTACTATGCACTCTAAATCCAGGCAAACATTGTTACCTCCAGAATAGTGTTGGTACCGAAGTCCTTCCTCCACTGAAGCATATCAGCCCACATATGCTTTGTTTTCTCAATATCAAACTTCCTTGCTTTCAAAAACCTGAAATTAATGTAATAATCCTTGAGAGTGTTAGTACTTAATTTACTTTAAAGGGTTAAAATACATGGTAAGAACATAACTATCAGGTGTTTCACACTTTTCACACAAACTTCCAAAATCAGCTCATTGCACCCTCCAATTAAGTTGACTGTCAAGTAATACCCTTTATTAAGATTCAACAGTCAAGAATGTGTTGCATCGTCTATTTTTCTCCATCTTAATGCTCAGACTCAGACGGAGTGTGCTATTTTCCAATTCATAGTAGTTTGAGGGTACAATGTGTCAGTTTTGGAGGGTGCAAGGTGTACGAAACCTTATAATTTAGGAGTGAAAAGTGTATTTAATCCTATTTAAAACAGGGAGAAGAAAAAACAGTGAAGATGACCACATCTGATACCAAAAGAAAAGCATGGGGGAATGCAAGGAGACACGTGCTAGAATGTAAACCGAAATTCTTACATAGAAAGGACAGATTTCAGGACAGCTAATGGAAACATCTACAAATTTTTACAAGCTGAAAATCGAAGACAAGGAGGCATTTCAGGAGGCAAGTAAAAATATAAGTGGAAAAGAGAATCATTTTAAAAAGGCACTACATCTCTCTTTTCCCTGTTGCCTGTACAAAAACTGGCTAAATGATAGAAGCATGTACAGACTTATTGTTAAACTTATTTGTACTCATAAATTGTTAAAAATAACAGAAGATGAGAGAGAGCGCCTCAATATGGAAGAAAAATTTGTGTGGATTTGATAGACAGATTGTAAAAAGATGAGAGAGAGCACCTCAGCATCATATGGTAATCATCATGTTTATCTGGCAGCAGTTCATCCAAGAGTAGTGTTTGTCGAAATGCATCAACAGCCCTTAGCTCCTCAACATCCCTAACATCCTCAATTGAAACAGAGCTGACTCGACCATCACTTTTTCTTCTACCCTTTTTCTTGAGAGAGTGTTTAAATTTGGTAGATGCATTGATCGCTTTCTTTTTAAGAGACCCAATTCTAGTCCTCCTTTCGTCCTCAGAGTTCTCAAAATCAGATTTTCTTTCTTTTCTCTCATCACTACCAGAGAAACCTTCAAAGCCTGCCACAAAAGAACATCATGGAACGATATAATTTTTTTTTTTATAAGTACATCATGGAACGATTTAATGCAAATAACCAATGCAAAAATATGAAAGATTGAAGTGTATCCAAAGAAACTATATTTGCTTTCAGCAAAATTTGCTAGTATTGCTGAATTTCCAGAGCCTTGTTGTTTAGAGCTATATATTATCTTACCCAAAACAATTATAAGTAATATGGGCATCCACATCTTTTTCAAAACTTTCAAAATTCAAGGAATCAACTTCTTATCTGGATAAACATCACACAGCCGCCTCAAACCCAAGGCGCAAGAGTGAAACTGAACAATTAGTGTACTCGCAGCCACTCTCATGAAAGGAATGGGCGCTGTTTCGACAATAGAGAATGCTCATTGGGAGAATTTAGAGAGTTTTTCTTTCAAACTATTTGTCTTTGGGCGAAAGTTCTTGTATTGAATGGCGATAATTTAAATGATTTTCTTTCAGCCTTTCCTAGTTTCTATCCCTAGCTTGTATTTAGGTGTTTCCGTTTGTATACTTCCTGTACTTGGCTATGCCTATTTACTTGCATTAATAAAATGTCTTATTACTGATAAAAAAAAATCTCTTTGAAACAATTGCGTTTGGTTCTCGAGAATATTTGCAGAAGGATAAAAAGAAAAACATTCGTAAAATTTTCTACATTTACCCGCATTTCATTATTAAGGAACTCAATAAAAGAAAATAGTTCATTCACCTTAGCCTAACCCCGATAATTCTTTTTCCTTGAGTTCGGGGGGAAAAATATTATTGTTTCTTATTCCCAACTACATCAGCCTAATCATTCGTTACAAACAACCAGATTCAACAACTCTCCAACCAAACAAAGAGGCCAATGTGAAACCCTAGAATCCCACCAAACTGAACACTATTGCACTGGATCGACAAACATTCAGAACTCCATTTCGAAAAAAAAAAGGACGAAAAAATAAGAAAATTGGAAGGCACTCACAAGGCCGGGCGAACCGGTCCAGAGGGCCCGACATCTCGCAAAAACAAAGCTCTTCAGCACGGAACCGATTAGTAAGTCACGTAACAAGCTGAGAGATGATGGATTTATCAAGAAAACCCGCATTCAGCTCAGAAACCCCCAGAAGGAGAGCACCAAATTCCGGCACAATCCAGTGCCTAGGGAGGAGAATGTAGTAATACCCTCGAGTGGTAGCAGCAGCAGCAGTACCGTTTGGAGAGTGAGAGGGGAAAGGAAGGAAATGAGAGAGCTCTCGTCACGAATCACGAGGAAGATCCCACGGTCATAAATGCGTCGCAGTAATTCCTTCCTTACCGATCTGGGTGCTATAACGGATCGCTAAGTTCGAGAGAATCTCAACGAATTTGCGGGAGAAATTGACAAATAAATTAATCAAATTTAAATAAATAATCGCCGAGAAACCACGGCGAAGAGAGAGAGAAAAAGAGCCGGAGAAGGAGAGAACCTTGAACTTTGGGGGTTAAGTACAACAAAAATTCCCCCGGGGGGTGTGGTGGGGCCTAGTTAGGATGGACAAGTGGAGAGTGCAGCTGCGTTGAATAAGTGATCCGCCGGCGGTAGCCGGAGCTATGGGCTACTCCTACGACTATTTGTCGCTGTGATTGAGCAATGATTTGGTCCCTGGCTGTGAGCTACTCCAATCCCACTGTTAGTATTTACAGAGGATTTTTCCCTTTTTTAATGGGGTAGCATTAAAGGAGCCATGCTTGGTATTATTACGCACGTGGTTGATTGAACAAAGTTGTAATGAGTAGCATTTTTTTAATATTTGTTGAGATTATATATTTTCAATAATTTATTTTCTTCAATATTAATTATTTAATTTTATTAAAAAATAATTTATACAATCCTCCACACTTATTTATTAAAAAAATGTAAGATTCATATAAAAAAAATTTTAATTTTTAACAATATATCTCATTCTTTAAAAAAAATAAAAAATACGCAAGACTTAGCTCAATTTGATTAGTCAATATAGATGAAAATATCTTAACTAGAATTATACCGTATAATAGTTTAAGCTATCCAAACACTACTTATATCTTAAGTTTTGAAAATACTACTTAAATGAATAGTAAATAAACAGTATAAAACAGTTTAGATTGACATGAATAATGCGTGAACAGTGTTAAAATTGGGATAAGTAGTACGTAAATTGTGAAAACTGACGTAAACAGTTCGTGAGCACTACACAATTCAGGTTCTCTATAAATACCGAGGGACCCACACCTTTTTCAAATCCTAAAAAGTCAAAACTATTTCATCTCATCTCACTATCCAATCATACAATTTTTTACAAACTATCTCATCTCATCTTAACTCAATAAATTTTATTATTATTTAAAATATATCATCTTATCTTATCTAAACCATCTATTCAAATCAAACCTTGCCCAACTTAAAATTATATTAACGTTACTTTTAATTATTTCAACCGAAATTCGGAATATTGTTAGTTGATCAACACCTAACACCTATAAACGCTGCTCATCTTTTTTATGGAAAGACATTTTCTTCAAATGCAAGCTAGATTATTGGCGGAAATAAGGGCAAAAAGCAGCCACATGGAGCTTTCTTGGTGAGCCACGTAGGTAGGGTTGTTTTATTTTTTCCTATTAAATTTCCACAGTTGACCTATTTTTTTTATATTTGATTAATTGTCAAACTATAATAGTTATCTTGTCTCCATTTTTTCATAATCCTACCTACCTGCTTTAATTTATCATTTTGTTAATGTTTGACTCTCTAAATTTAATAAAAAAATGATGGTCGAACCGCTAACGTGCTACTAAGGCAATCAAGCACCGCACCAGCTTGCAGCATGAAACATGCCAAATGCTGTACAAATGTTATGCATTTGTAACCCAAAAGGGGTGCAAGGAGTTTTAATTTTTGCCCCGGTAATGACCCTACACGTTCTCATTGATTAAAGTTCGAAATCAATATGTTCACAATTCTGTTTATTAACGTACTCAATACAAACACAAACACATCAAAACATTTATTTTGGTTAATACTTTATTTTAAAACATTTTCTTTATTTTTTGGTTTTTTCATATTATTGAAACTAAAATTTATAAGCATTAATATTGCATAAAACATTTTTATTGACAATAATAAATATTATAAAATGAGAAATAATATTTTCTCTCAAATCTCGCACATTCTATTTAAAAAAAAAATGTAAGTAAATTTAAAACACACATAAAAAAAATAAAATTTTTAATAATAGACTTTGTATTTTTTTTTAAAGGGACGGAGGACTTGCACACCACACCTTATAACTATATCATTGAATCAAAAGAAATGAAAAATTACATTTAAATACCAACTAAACTTGTGAGAATAAGAGTGGGACTCAATGGACATAATAATAAAAAATAATAATATTTACAGTCATAGAGTATAAAAGCGTCACACACTCATTTTAAAAAAATTGAGCAAATATGAAAAATTGAAATCTATATAAAAAAAATTAATTTTTTTAATAATAGAACTTACCATTTTTAAAAAGGAATACATATATAACTCATAACTATATATAACATTACTCACTGATAAAACGTTCTTCCACCCCATCTAAATTGTTGTCAGAAAATTTGTGCTTAAAAACAAAGTGCTACAAGGTCAAATAAAAAAAAAAATTATATATATATATATATATTTGTATCCTCAACACCGACTGATTCAATCAATCCAATCAGTTGCTTGTAGCACTTACCAAAGGCAATGAGGACCTTTAGATTAAGACTTCTTCCTAATTATGAAACGCATAAACTAACAACCTAACCTGTAAATTGCAATTAGATGTTGAAATCCTAACAGGTGGGGGGTGGGTGAGGGGGAGAGGTTCATTCATTGAAGTACTCCTTTTTCTTTCTAATTGGAAATATAAATGCATTTATTTCCAAATGCTATATTTCTTTCTTCTGAAGGTGATGATCTAAAATCGTCAAAAAGATGGAAAAGATAAGGAAAATGTTTGCATTTTCAGAAAAGAATTGATCACTCTTACAAGAAGCAATGGGCGTTTTCTTGTGTCAGAGTGCTGCTGTACAGGCTGCTTTACTTTAATTAGAATAAAAATTTTAATAAAAAAATTAAAAAAAAAAAAGAAAAAACCAATAGATTGTGTATTTTTTTTTTTATTGCTAATAATCACTTTTATATTGACTCCAGTCATAGAGGTTATCATCGCCTGCATCAGACTTGGCAGGACTATGAATTTCACCCAAATCTGCTTCCTGATCTTCAACTACTACTTCCCCATCCTGCTCAGGTTTTGCCACTTCCTCCTGTGAACATATCAGGTTAGAAAGAGGCATCAAGACTGCATGAAATAGTTAAAGAAACAAAAAAAAACTACATTTTAACAAAAAAACCTTTTACCATAATCCTAACTAGCTTAGTCAAAAACTATAAGATGCCACATAAACATGGTCATTTCATGCTTAGTGGGGCTTGAGACCAGGTTCCATATTATCTTTTAGCAGAAGAGAAGAAAACACCAAAAAGCTTACCTTCGCTTGAGTAGTCAATTCCACTATCTCCTCCTCCTTGCCTGTCCTTCCAACCACATCATCTACATAAGCATCTTCTGCCTGAGAAGCTTGTTGCAACCGCTCAATCACCAACTGGAAGTGGGAATGATCTAAAACAGAAAATCATATATTAGGCAAGTTTTCGGCATTCCTACTCATGAAGATTACCTTGATAAAGACTCCAATAGAAACCATAAAGTATATCTTGTTGAGTTTGGTACCAAAATGGTTAAGCTTAGTTTCCCAATGCTTATATACGAGACTACATGAATTAATACAATTTAAATCATGCTGAGACTACTAAAATTAAAATTATCATGGTACAATTGAGAGAATAAAGAAAAAGAAGAGAGATTAAAAAGAAAGATAAAGGACTTCACCTTTAGCACGACTGGTTAGGGCTTCAGAAAGCCGTAATGGATATTGACGCTCTTCCTTCTTAAATTTCAACTTGACTTGATGACGAGTTCGACCAGGAAAAAGTTGTTGTATCATAGAAAAATCTGTCCCAAACTGCCGAACAGCCTATATCACATATTGAAACAGAGATTAGTTGAATTTTTATGTAAACAGGAACTGATGGACTGGACCTTGCCACTTTTGTCTGGAGAAAAAGAACAAAAAATAGTGCAATTAAATTCTTTATTCCAATTTAAAAAATGACATTGGATGATAAAGGACAAATCAGTAACCAACTCTAGGAGTTAATGCTGTCTCATCCCTTTCCCTCTCTTGCACTATCTCAAATTTTAAGCTTTTCAGCCTACACCTTTTTTTATTTTTGGTAACAAATGCTTCATTATCACCATGAATCTTGCCAGGGAAGGTGTTTACATTGCAGTACATGCAGAATATCCCATTCTTAGTGCATCTAATTAGCATAAAAATGATTGAAAATTGCCACATGAAAGGTTCATAAAGACAGATCAAGGGAACCAAAAACCATCTTATTTGGTAAGACCCACTTCAAAAAAGGAATTAAAGAAAAGAAGATGCACTTAAATCACAACATCACGAAATGCTTTATATGGTTTCATGGACATCACTTGACACACTGCAAAACTCTTCCAGAGTACTGCAACTTTAGGGCTGGTTTTAAAGTTCAACTAATGGTAAACTCAACTATAGATTTAGGCCTGGTTTGGTTTGGTAGATATCATCTCATATAATCATTACAACTTTCCCAAACTCCCACACAAAATATAATAAAAAAATCAACTTTTTCAAATCCTAAAACAAAAATAATAAAATTATATTCTAACAATATTTTATTTAACTTTCAATTTTTATCTCATCTCATCTCATCTGTGTAACCAAACGAGGCGTAATCAACTCTAGGTTGGAATGCAACATGCTCCTTGAGATTTAATGTGGAGTTAGTTTTCATGATTTTCTTGTATCTATTTCTAGCTCCTAACTTGTAATTAAGTGCTCTCCTTTGTATACTTCTTGCATACTTGGGCTTTACCCATTTACCTTTTTTTCATAAGTAATATAAAATTGTATTGAAACAAGTAAATAGACATTGCCCAAGTACACATGAAGGATACATCAGAGAACACATAATTACAAGTTAGGAGCTAGAAAACAGTGGTGAAGATCTTGGCCTTGGGGTATCACTCCCTTCAAGGTCCAAGGTTCAACACCTCATGGGTGCAAACAATCCTTTGAGGCCACATCCCCTGGTGAAAAACCAGCGATTTAACTAGTTCCGTGTAGGGAAACTTCCAAGGATGAGGTGCATGGGACCGGGATTTACTCTGCAGGAATGGGTCCGAAGGGCTCTGCTTTGGAGAGATTTCCCGACATAATATAAAATAAAAAAAAGAGAGCTAGAAGAGATTTAGGGGAGATTTGGATGGTGAGTTGAAATGGGATGAAATAAAAGTTGAAAGTTAAATAAAATATTATTATAATATTATTTTTGTTTTAGGATTTGAAAATTTTGTTTATTGTATTTTGTTGGGAGTTTAAGAAAGTTGTAATGATTAGATAAGATTTAGATGAGATGAGCTGACATGCTCTCTCAATCCAAACGACCCCTTAATATATGACTAAACAATAATTGTTCAAAGTAGCGGCAACAGTTCAGTGGAACACCAACGGGCATTAGCACACTAATGGGGCGATCTCCCTCCTCCTGCACAGAATACAGATTATGACAAATATAGAGAAGAAAATATATATGAAGTCCTCAGAAACCTTAGACTACCAGTACCATAGAGGCATAAGCAAAAATCCTGCTTAGTGTTCATTAATTAACAAAACTGTTATCTCCCAACAGACCCACAAAATTCACTGTAAACTAAAGATAACCACTGAGCAGATCTCCAACCTTACTAATCCTATATCATTTGCCATCTGTAATGTCCAATATACCTTCATCTTCCTCTATTTGGATTATAATCGCACACCACATATGTTCCAAAATTTCACTAAAACAGATAACAATTTGGCCAATTTATTTTGGATCTACTTGTTGCACCTAACAAACAAAATATAAGCCACATTGGATGGTGCTGTATGTGCAGAAATGGAGGGGGGGACCACCTACTACTTCACGTTGAGATTGCTAGTACCATGTGGTACGATTTCTTTGACAAAGTCAATTTAGCATCGGTTATGCCTCAACAGTTAGTAGAGGATTAAGGGGCAACACCCAAGTGCAGCTGTGTGCAAGCTGATCCCCATTTGTCTACCATGGTGTATCTATGGGAGAGGAACGATAAAAACTTCAAAGATCACGAGCAGCACTAGATGAACTTAAAACTTTCTTGCACAAAAGGCCTCGTTTGGTTACGCAGTTCAGATGAGATGAGATGAGATGAGATGTTTTATTGAAATTTGAATAAAATATTGTTAGAATATAATTTTTATTTTGAAATTTAAAAAAGTTGAATTGTTTATTATGTTTTTGTGTGGGAGTTTGGAAAAGTTGTAACGATGAGATGAGATGAGATAGTTTTGTGTATCCAAACCGGGCCTTAGTTCCTCGGACGATATCCATAGATTTCAATGGACTAAGTCTCTGTGATTTCCTTGAATCAAACTAACTTCAGTTTTGGAAGTTTCATAAGATGAAATAGACTATTTATTTGCTTTCACAGTGATTGCAAAACCAAAACTTCGTCATCTTTCTGATCATATACTTTAGATGGTCTACTAATGGAAAGAAGATATAAACAAGACGGTTTTTTTTTTGGCAAGTGAAAACAAGAAATGAATAAGATGTTACAGCTGTACCTCATAGAACAGTTCTGTGTCTTGTTTTGACCATCTTGTACTGGGAGTTTTGTCCATGAAAGACTGGTAATTAATGAAAGGGTTAGTTGGAACCTCATAACTTGGCTGATCATCATCAGAACCTCTGCCTTGTTCTGAAACAAAAGCAGCCTCTCCATTGTAAGATGATTCCTCGGGAAAGGAATTGTAAGACCTGCACAGAAAATAATTGTAACACAAAAAAAAAATCATTGGATCACATTTTTTATGAAAAGGAATCCTGGAGAGTGTGCAAACACATGTCCTTTACCCGGTTAAACACCGGACCTGTGTAATGTGTCCCCCCATCACAAGGATTAGTTAAATCATCGACTTTTTAACCAATGGGACGTAGCCCCAAGAAATTGTTTGCACCCAAGGTTTCAAACCATGGACCTAGAGGGAGCATACC
Source organism: Pterocarya stenoptera (assembly GCA_003123785.1). Lineage (NCBI taxonomy): Eukaryota > Viridiplantae > Streptophyta > Magnoliopsida > Fagales > Juglandaceae > Pterocarya > Pterocarya stenoptera. The sequence continues at coordinate 17,157 of QEOT01124003.1, forward strand.
GCCAAGACAAGGCTCTTACCAGTTGAGCCAACCACTAGGGGGCTAATCATTGGATTACATGACTCCAGGTATAATAAAACCAAATTACTAACCAACAACCAACAGCATTTGCTTAGGTTACGAGCTATTCGAAATTCCGCATTTCATCAAATAATACAACAATTTTCAGGCCAAACAACATGTTCCATAAAGTCACATGGCAACATTAGAAACCGGCCTAGCCCCAAGGGGCCCGCCCTAACACTCCTAAAATGCAAATTTACATAAAATCAAGAAACATTATCTGATAATTGCAGTCTTGTAAGAACTTAAACTAAAAAGAAAAAGAATATACATAAGATAAACCCTTATTTAGAGGAACAACATAATCCCACAGACATGAAAGACTAAATAGAAAAGAAAGCAATAACTCAAATTTTCTTGAGTTGCCTATGAATGCAGACGTTATGTCACTTGATACAGAAAACAAATAGCAATTCTACAGGTCTAGCCACATATAGGTCATGTTTAAAAGGGTACCTTAAATTGGTCAAGGGTGTTTTTGACGTTTCTGCCTCTTTGCTCTGCATGAGTGGACAAGTTGTAGATGACCAAAGCAAATTAGCAAAGTTGAATTTAGCAAAGACAGTAATTATAGCAAGGTAGTGCTACAACCAAAAAAACAAGACTAGGATTTCTACTAAAATAACATCATCACAAGAACAAGAACAAGAATTAGAGTGCAGAATATGTACCGCTAGTCGCTCCTTGTACTCAGCAAGCAAAATGAGATCCTTGATAGGCAACCTTTGAGGGTCAATTTCATCCTCTGGTGTTTGAAGTAAAACCTTGTCCACTACAAAAGAGAAAGTAATCCAACAATTCTGTTAATACAGCCTACTTTACCATGCAAATATGTATATCTGAAAGTGTTTTATCTTGCAATCTTAGAGATCTGGGAATTTGATTTACCACATCTCCTCTTTCGACGAGTTGAATGAGAGAATTTTTTGGGAGGTTCTTTGGTCAACTGGTCGGCAGCCTCATTGGCCCTCTTGCGCTTTTGTATGGGTTTACCATTTTCAGCCCCAGATTTCTTTGACTTTCTTGGAGCCCTTTTCTTCTGGGACATACTTTCCACTCTAAATTCATCATCACTTTCCACTCTATATTCATCGTCATCATCACCGTCCTCAACTTCGCCTATATTAGAATCAGTGGGAGGTTCACTAGAGAAGCCCCCATTTTCATTAGCCTCACCATCTGGCTCATCGATAAGTTGAAAAGATACTTTTTTCCTTAGCTTTCTCAACGATTTGCCATCATTGTTTAGATTTCTCAACGATTTGTCATCATTGTTCTCTTCATCAGCTGTAGCAGATCTTTTGCATTTTTGAAGAAGATCCGATGATGTAGAAGCTTCTCCTCTTCTACAGTTAGAATCCTAGGGGAGAAACATGACAAGACCGTATTAAGATATTTGAGCAAATAAGGTTATCTATCAAACGCCAATACCATAGCAAACTGCCATAACTGAATTACCAGTTCCGTTAGAATTTCAGGAACATCCTCTGAGTGCAGAATATCCCTCGGAACAGGGCAATCGGAGTAAGATGTTTTGGCAAGATTTATTGAATCTTCGTTCATTGAAATTTCAGAGGTTGGGTCCAATGTAATAAAATCATCAAACCTCATGGAGTTATCTTGTAAATCGTCAGCCGGGAAGGCAGGAAGTGAGTCCACATTCGCGTATCCAGTGTCAGAAGGAACCAACTCAGGAGCTTGTGAATGCATAACAGACTCAACTTCTGGGTGAGAGATGTCAGTACGAGGTTTCTCTTTTCTTGTTTTCATCTTGGGCTTGGGTCGAAACTTGCCAGTATGCAGTCCTAAAATATGAAGGAGAAAATAAACATTTTTTTTTTTATAAGTAATAATATTATATATATATATCAATAGGAGTAACCAAGTACACTGGACGTATACAAGAAAAACACCTAGCCCATACAAGAAAGCCCATAATGACCCAAAAGCCCATGAAAACCTACCCAAAATACACCAAACCTGAATTGGAAAACTATCATTACACCTCCCCGACCCCATCCCCATTCCCTAGATTCCTTAAAACTAATACTTAACCCGAACATCACAAAGCCCTCCCTTTAGCCTTCCCTCGACTTGAGCTACCTCCCTTAGCATCATAGTTAATTGCCCATGAAAACAAACAACTGCAAATGCAACATAAAGCAAGAACAAATAAAGCATGCAGCTGATTCTAAACATACCAAATGGAATGTTGGCCTGAGACATAAAATCTAGATCTTCCATGCCAGAAAAGGCCCCAGCATCCTGAAACTAATCACAAATCTATCCGATTTAGCAAAAGAAAAAAACAGAGTACTTCTTTAAAAGTTAAAAATCTTCACCTCTGTTTCCGACCTTCCATTATTAATCTGAATATCTACACCATTGTTAGAAACCCCAGCTTCCCTACAAGTAACTGTATCTCGGTTTATATGAGCATCAGGACAAGTTTGAGGCTCTGCAGCATCACATTCCCCGAGTGCTGAAGAGTCAACAGAATTACAAGCCCGAATACCAAAATGCTCCACTGAATCCTTATTGTTGAAATCAAGAAAAGTAGGCATTTTTGAATGAGAAAGGGAACCTTCCCGATCATCATTACCATTTGTTGCGTCAGCCTCAGTAAGAATACCTCCAAAGGGCTCCAATTCAAATTCCATAGAGTCTATCTAAAGCCAAAGGAGTTCCCAATTAGCAAACAAATACAAATATAAAAAAATATATGTGGAATATCCAAATATCTACCTCTGCTGACAAGATTCCCATGCAGGAATGCCAACCAAGGTGGCTCTCAGATGTTGCAACCTCTGGATGCAGAGCATCTTTAGAGCCAATATCCTCTCCCATCACATGTTGGGATGAGGTCTTGACTGATTCCAAGCTTTTGTTGTCAGAAAAAGAGCTTTCATTGTCTTTTGATTTCTGGTTAATGCATACAATCTCTGAGGTAGCTGCAGAAATTCCATCCGCAGTTGTCAATTTATTTTCTGCGACAACGGGCCGAGCATATTGTTTAGTCTCTAAGACTGAGGGGGTTAATCTAACAGACTTTTCATTGCTAGAACCTGAAGGAGCTGATGGGACTGATGTAGAAGTCCCATCTTTCGCACTGGATTTAGCCTTTGGTTGAAACTTGCCACCAGCCTTGGCTGGAAAAAAAAAATTTGACAAACCTTTAAACTGCTTAAAGAGGAAAATAGTTTTTAAAGATAACAAGCTAAGAAGGGTATGTAAGAATAACCTACGTTTACTTTTAACTGTCTCCAGAATATCATCACAAAATGGGTCGTCCAAATCCATTCCCAAATAATTGCACTAAAACCAACAGAATTTTTGTTTATTAGCTGTTTAGATACCATATAACAATACCAAAAAGACTAGTATAAATTCTTACCTCTAAGGCTAACTTCTCGCCGGTAATGGCGTGATGTGCTCCAAGCGACTGTCAAGTGCGACTGTACGTGCAGTACATCGATCACTACTGGTCACGTTGGCTGGCACAGAGCAAAGAGAGTGGGAATAAACAGTGAGATATATACATAGAGAGAGAGAGAGAGAGAGAGAGAGATTTAGAGACCAAGAGAGGAAAAATAGGCTTACCGTCACGGTGGGGTGAGATAGGGCTTGTGGCAGTGCTTCAAACAGAGGTGCTGCACGATGCGGCAGCGTGAAGCCGCTGAGCTGGATGCCGAGAGATGCAGAGTATGAGAAGCAGATCGGGAATTAGGGTTGAGCACCGACCAAGTCGGAGTCGGTATGGCCATCCTCCGACTCTGATTCCGACTCCGACTTTTACATGTTCATCCTCTGCTCCGACTCCGAATCCGACTTGTCGGAGCGGAGTCAGATTTGGGCTCTTTTTTTTTTGCTTTTTTTTTACTGTTTTCAACTTCATATTAGGCACACTTTTTAAAAAAGATTTTTTGTGTGAGCTTTGAAATTTAATTTTTTTCAAAAATCGCAATCTAAAGTAAATAATTTACTTTTTACTAAAAACATAACAAAAAATAAAACTAAATGAAAACAAGTAACATGCTAAGTTACTAACATGCTTCGAGAAATTTTTAAAAAAAAAAATTAAAAAGACTAATCACTACAATAAACATCCACTCCCATCAATGCATCATCCATCATCCACATCCAACTAATCACTTCAAGTCTACAATAAACATCCACACCCATCATCCATCAACCACATCCAAAATCATCCACACCCATCATCCACATCAATCATAATAATATGTTCTTACAACGATTACAACAAACATTTTTTAAGTTCTAATTTTGAAAAAAAGAGAAACCCAACATTTTCTAAGTCCCAACCAAATTAAATGTTCCAAGTGCCACACTGCCATTCCAACTTCCAAGTTGTGCTTAAAAATAATATGAAAAGATTTTGGTTAGAAAATATTTGCTATGCCAACCAGAAAAGATAATGACAATAGAGCTAACTATGAATTTTTCTATGCATTAAATATCCATTATCCTCCATGAATTTCACAGAGAATAACCTTCATACTGTGAAATTTAGGATTTCCCGAACTCCAAGAACTATATAACAGTTCAAAGAGACTAATAAACTCCAACCACTAATAGTTCAATGATCTTACAGACACCAAAAATCCAATGCAAGCATTGTTGATGGTCCTCTCAATTCAACCAAGGAACGTGATACAAGTGATACAAGTGATCCAATCTTTCTTTTCATGATTTTCAAGATTGTCAGCCACAAAACAGACATCAGCAGGACTTTCAAGGAATAACATGACAACTTATGTCGTATATGCACTAAATTAGTTTATCAAAAAGAGGTGATTTCGTCAAGTCTGAATTCCTAAAGGTGATAAAACTTCAACTTTGTACTTATAAAAATGTTCAACTTTGTGGTACACAGATTAACTGC
>QEOT01124003.1:27647-47688 GCA_003123785.1 Pterocarya stenoptera
TTTTTCTTTCCTCCCACTTCTCTGGTCGGCCAGCTCCCGTATGCACGTTCGGTCTCTTTCTTTATTCTTCCACCGAATGAATTATTGCAGTAGTGCATGTTCAGCTAGCCGAACTGTCTCTCCATCTCTCTTTCTCCTTTCTGTTTCTTTTCTTTTCTTTTTCTTTCTTCGTTCTTCCCACGTTCTCAGCTTCCTTCTTCGTGGTGGTGTTGGCTTCGACTGGTGCATGCCTACGTGTGTTCTGTTGGAGGATTGGCTGTGCATGGTCCGAACGCATGCATGGAGGCTGCTGTTGTCGGAGGAAGATAGTTATTGGCCGTGCATGGCTCACGGGTGGATGTAATGCTTCTGGACGTGGAGGAATGGTGCTTCCGTGGGCAGTAGATGGCTGGGCACGGCGGAGGAGCAATTGCCGAACGCATGCAGAGTTGATGCAGAGCCGTGCATGGGGTGTTGCTGCCGTGGTGTCGGGCTGTTCTTGGCCGTGCATGGTGATCGCCGGCGTCGTCTGGGGCGGCTAGTGGCTTCAGGTGGGCGGAGGACGGCCCACGGTGGCGCTCGAGGCTGCTGTGCACGGCTGCACTGTAGCCAGAGACGCAGCAGCTGGAGGTAGAAGACGACGCAAAACGACGTCGTTTGGGTCTGTAGACAAAACGGCGTCGTTTAGGTCAAACGGTAGGAAACCATCAACGTTCAAAACGACATGCCGTTTTGTCCTTAGACAAAACGGCACGTCGTTTAGCTCAAACGGCAGAAATCAATTTAGCTCAAAACGACATGTCGTTTTGGTCTGTTGACTAAACGACATGCGCAGTAAAAAAAAAATAAAAGAAAAATAAAATAAAATAAAATAAAATAAAATAAAATAAAAATAAAATAAAATAAAAATTAGACAAGCAAAAATAAATAAAAATAAAAATAAAACTTAATTAAATAAAATAAAATAAAATAAAATAAAGAAACTAAAATAAATAAAATTAAACAAGAGATGAAAAATAAAATATTAAGAGTGTGTTGTGCATGAGAAATTATTGTCCAAATAAATCACAAGTTATAAAGTCAAGCATAAACTATGCTTTTAATCAATTTAATTCACAACTTGGATTTATGCCTCTTAATCAATTTTTCCATCTAAAACCAATGATAAAATATTAAAACAATTAAAAATATATTGGTTTTAAATGTGTAAAATATNGCGGAGCCAATGACCACATTACCTTCAATGATCAACATCTAACTCATCCACTGCCATTCAATGGATGAGAGACTGTCATTGTAGGAAATGGTACATGTTTGTTAATTTAAAGTACTAGATCCACTTCTTTGCAAATTGGCCAATCTAATTTTCAATTGTCTAATATATTGCACTAACCGCATGCCTCCACAAATTTACTATCTATCAATAAATTTTGTTTAGACAACAATTGTTACAAAACTGGTTCTGATTTCAATGTAAAGGAGAATCAGATAGATCGAATACTATTCCATGAGCAGGTTGAGAAAGGTCTTTATCCCATTGCTGGCACGCCAAGCATTTCTCACAAGTTATATGGTCTTGCAGCAACTATTGGTGAGAAAGCATTTGTCGAGCAATGGCATAGTCGACTTGGACATCCTTTACAAGTTGTTTTTCAGTCTCTTTTACGTGCAAGTTCTGTTTCCCTTTCATTAGATACAAATAAATCCACCTTTTGTTTTGCTTGTTCTCCTAGCAAAAGCAAACAATTGTCCTTTAGTGATTCCACCCGACAGTCTACCAATCCTTTGGTTTTGGTACACTCTGACATTTGGATTTCACCTGCAGGTTCGGTTAGTGGTTGCCGATATTATGTCTTATTTGTAGACGATTTTTCAAGATTTTTCATGGTTGTATCCCTTACATAATAAATCAAAAGTCTTTGCTAATTTTTTGAAATTTAAAGCTCATGTTGAAAATCTGTTTTCATACTCCATCAATCAATTCCAGACTGATAATGGAGATGAATTCTTATCTAAACAATTCAGTGAATTTATTTCAAAATATGGGATATATTATCAATTAACTTGTCTGCATACTTCACAGCAAAATGGTATCGTTGAGCAGAAATATCGTTATATTCAAAAACTTGGATTAACTTTATTAGCGCAATCACATCTTAAACAATGCTATTGGATGGATGCTTTCCTAATGGTAGTGTACCTAATCGATAGACTACCAACAAAAGTCCTTCAAAACCATTGTCCTTTTGAAGTGCTGATTGACAAAGCTCCAAATTATTATGAATTAAAAATTTTTGGTTGCTCGTGCTACCCTTTACTTTGACCGTATCAGCCACATAAATTAGCCTATAGAAGTAAACGTTGTATTTTTATTGGATATTCCAATAACCAAAAAGGGTATCGTTGTCTAGACCTAGAAGCTCAAAGAGTTTATATTTCACGTCATGTTCTTTTTTATGAAACCACATTTTCGGCAAAGAATAACAACCGATTCTCTCAAGCTCCGAGCAGTACTCATTTGCTGGTAATTTCTACACGTTATTCAATTCAGTTTTATCAAGTAATTTGTTGCCTAACGTTATGTCGGCATAATCTAATTCTGAAACAATTTGAGTGAATACAACTACAACTTCTATTCAAATTTAAATTCCTGAAAATCAGCCGCCTACTTTTCTGTCCTCTCAGATATTCAGTTCTCCCAAGAGCCCCGTTGTCCAACTGCCTTACCATCTCCTATAGCCGAACAACTTCTTGCCTTGAGTCCTAACATGATTCCACTTCCTCTAGACCACACTAACCAACCTAAAATTGTAATACATTCTGCACCAGCACCTCCTTCTAGTATGATTACATGGTAAAAAATACGACATTCCAAGCCTAAAACATTCCCTAACTACAAAGTGTTGTGCGCTACACACCATCCTTTAAAAATGTTGTCCACTATTTTTAATGAGCAATAACCTTCTTCCTATAGTGCAGCAGTTTCCAATCCAAATTGGAGAGCAACAATAGGTAGGGAATTTGATGCACTGCACTTGGTCTCTTTGTCTTAGACCCTTACACAATCCTATTATTAGAAACAAATGGGTATTTAAAATAAAGTGGACCCCCAATGGCAAGATTGATCATTTCAAGATAAAATTGGTGGCAAAAGGCTTCGATCAACGCTATGGTTTGGACTATTATGAAACTTTCTTGTCAGTCGTCAAATCAGCAACTATTCGTATTGTTCTTTTTATTAGTTGTGATTTTTAATTGGGATATTAAACGATTAAATGTTATTAACGCTTTTTTTGCATGGTTTATTGGATGAGGAAGTTTTCATGGAGTAACCACAAGGCTATGTTGATTAATCTGAGCCAAACTATCTGTGTCGACTGCATACGTCCTTGATGGACAAAAACAAGCACCAAGGACTTGGTTTAGAAGATTATCACAGCAGTTACTTGACGTTGGTTGTAAAGTTTGTCTTTTATTACAGTCTCTTCACATTACAGACTAACAAATTCAAATTGTTTGTGTTAATCTATGTGGATGATATCATTGTCATAGGCTCTAGCACTTATGTCATTAAGGACTTTATCTATGGTTTGAGTAGTTCATTCCACGTTAAAGACCTTGGTTAGGCTTCCTATTTTTCAGGCATTCGAGCTACAAGAGATTATACTGGTCTACATCTCAGACAATCGAAATATATTTTTGATTTGCTTGAGAGAACACGTATGACAAGTGTTTAGCCTCTGGCTTCTCCTACAATTGCTGGCACTAAACTTTCTGCATATGAGGGTGAGTTGCTGGCAGATGCCATTGAATATCGACAAACAGTAAGTGCCTTGCGGTATTGCACTCTTTCCCGTCCAGATATCAATTATGCCGTCAACCAACTCTGTTAGTTCATGCATAGTGTAACACCCGGTTCCAGCCAAACCGCTTTACAAAAATTTTTGGGACCACTAGTTATCTTTCAACTAGTGGCGGGATTCTATGTTTGTTTTGAAGTTTTTCTTTTAATTGTAGAGCTGCCATTTTCGATTGTTTAACATGCACCACATGACTCTTTCCTCTACCTCCATATGATGGTCTTTTGCATGCACCTCACATGTACTATTTACTTTTCCATGCACATGCCATCCATTCCTTCCTTTCTGCTTTCCACCGCCCATATTCTTTTCTCTTTTGATGAAACAATTTGTTTGTAATGCCCGGTTCTAGCCAAACCGCTTCACAAAATTTTTTAGGACCACTACCTATCTTTCGACCAGCGGAAAGACTCTATGTTTGTTTTGAAAATTTTCTTTTAATTGTGGAGCTGCCACTTTCGATTGTTTAACATACACCACATGACTATTTCCTCTACCCCCATGTGCTGGTCTTTTGTGTGCACCCCACGTGCACTATTTACTTTTCCATGTGCATGTCGTCCATTCATTCATTTCCACTTTTTACCGCCCATATTCTTTTCTCTTTCAGTGAAACAATTTGTTAAGCAACTGTTGATGACTTTTTGTATTAATCTAAAGCATTTCACTTGAATGCTTTGTATAATTAATGGAGCATACGACATTAATCTAGACCTCTTTTTACTTTATTTTTCACATAGCACCACCATCGTGAAGCCCAGCTAAAGGCACCACACCACTGCCCTGCTAGAGCGCCATCAACCACCTTCTGAGCGTCCTCCACTTTCGGTTCCTCCTTTAAAACAAAGTCCCACATATGCCAACTTTGCACCATGAAATAACAAGCAAACCAAGTCTGCATGGTGAAGCTCCTCCCCAAACAGCCATGCTTTCCACGTCTTCTCCCTCAGCCACCATGCAAAGCCAAACAGAAGCCAACCGCAATAATAGTTCATTGCCATCGAGAACATACTTCCCGTGTGAAGCCCAGTAGCACAATCCTGCACCACCACAACCCTAGATCACCGCTATGAACCACCCCATTCTTACATGCAACAACGCCTCACGCAACTCTGTTCTTCCCACCTAAAAATAAAGCAGTCGTCCACGCCAACAACCCTGTTTCCTCCACACCTCAACCGCATGGGCCCTCTTTCGTGCTCCTCAGATCAAGGCCAAACGCCACCAACTACAGAAGGCCTGTTGGGACCCCATCTAAAACCACCCTAGGACAAGGTCCTAGGCATGCATGGACAACAAAGGTCGGGCCACTCACGGGGTCTAGGCCAACCTTGGAGGACTTTCCTAGAGGTCTAGTGTTTGCCCTAAGAAGATTGCATGAATGGCACGGGTCAATTAGAACATGGCTCACATTTTTCTACTTGATCGTGCCATGGTTCAGCCTTGACAGCCCATTGACACTGCCGCTGACATGCCCTGACAGCCCCACGGGCCATGCCTTGACACTACTGCTGACATGCCATGGCTCGCCCAGCAGCATGCCCAGCAGCCCACTAGCACGCCCAGCAGGCAGCCCCAGCGCCCACCAGCCTGGCCAGCAGCATCAGCCGCCCACCAGCACCACAGGCATGCCATGGCCCCTGCCATGGCACGCCCAGGACAGCCCCACAGACATGCCATGGTCTCTGCCATGGCGGCCACCTGACAGCACCATTGACATGCCATGGGCCCAGCCATGGCACGCACTTGACAGCACCACAGGCATGCCATGGCCCCTGCCAAGGCACGCCCAGCTCAGCACCACAGCCATGCCGCAGGCATGCCATGGCCCCAGCCATGACATGCCCTTGACAGCCCATAGTGCGGCTATTGATCGTGCGCAGCCCAGCGCACGGCCCTGCATGCGCACGCCTATGCGCATGCCCCTACGTACGCCCCAGCACGCGGCCCTGCGCTGCACATCCATGCGTGCAGGCCAGCGCACGCCCATGTGCCGCGTGCCCCAGCGCGCGGCCCTGCGCCGCACACCCATGCGTGTGCCCTTGCGCCGCACGCTCACTCATGCGCCCCAGCGCATGCCTCAGCCCCGCATGCCCCTGCATGCGCCCATGAGTGCGTCCATGTGCCGCACGCCCATGCCTGCGCCCCTGCGCAAGCCCTTCTGCCGCATGCCCATGCCTGCGCCCCTGTGCCGCACGGCCCTGCCTGCGCCCATGCGCCACATGCCATGCCCCTGCCTGGGCCACGCCAGACCAGCACATGGCCTGGCCATCAGCACGCCAGCACGTGCACGCCCTGCGCGTGCACGCCTGCGTGCACAGCCATGCCATGCACACAGCAGCCCACGCCCAGCCCATGCCTGGGCCATGCAAGCCACTCGCCAGCAGCCTTGCCAGCCATGCCAACCACATGCGGGCCAGCCATGCCATCAGCAAGCCTTGCCAGCCATGCAGCCATGCCATCAGCAAGCCCTGCCAGCCATGCAGCCATGCCACCAGCAAGCCATGCCAGCCATGTCAGCGCCTAGCCCATGCCTAGGCCATGCCAGCCACATGCCATCAAGCATGCCAACGCCCAGCCCATGCTTGGGCCATGTTAGCCACTTGCCAGCAAGCATGCTAGCCATGTCAGTCATGACCATGGCCCATGCCACGGGCCAGCCAAGGCCACCAAGGGCCAAACTAGCCATGGACCATCATGGGGCCATCCAAAGCCTTACTATCTTATTATCTTTATTTAATTTATTTATTTATCTTTCAAGGGACCAACTAGGGTTTCCACTTTGTAAACTCTATAAATAGGACCCTTAGCCTCTTAGTTTAGGATCTTTGAATCATTAGGAATCCTTAGTCATTTGGCATTTTTCCTTTGTGGAACGGTTTGGTGTGTTCTTGAAGAACACTTCGGTGCTTAGCACTTGGGCTCTTTTGGGTGCAATTCGTGAATCCCAAAGAGAGGATTAACACCTTGCAATTCGTGAATAGGTGTTGTCCATTTATCTATCCTTGATTCATCACCTTGCAATTCATTGAATAGGTGTTGAATCGCTTATCTATCCATTTATCGATCTTTGTCTCATCATCTTGCAATTCATTGAATAGGTGTTGATTCAATTATCTTCTTGTGTTTATGTTTTCCATTCTATATTCAAAAAACCCACAAATACATTGTTCTTATCTTTTCTAGTTGTTCTTCTATTTTCTATCTTGTTCATCTTCACTTTCTTGCAAATCAAAGACATCCTAAGCCTCAATCTTAGCATTCTTTGATTTCACAAGATATCCATAAAAAACCATAAAAAGAGTCTTATTCAATTGTTGAGTCCATTCATCTTTGTGCATTCTAGAATTGGTGTTGAAGTTAATTCATCATTGTGTTCTTGAATGTGCATGTGTGTTCATCCATATATTTCCTTCCATCCATTTGATCCTTCACACTCACATATTTCGGCCATCACCTTGTTTGCCCCACATATGACCTAGCCTCCATCTTCCCATATTAGTCACTTACCAAAACTAGCCTCCATCATACACTTTAGCCCTAGCCGAACCCTTGTCTTCCATAAACCCTAGCCACCTCACAAGAATCCCACAAGGTAATTCCTACCACTTAGGAATCCTTACCCCATCTTCCAATCCCTCCAAATTCGAAATCCACCCTTTGCCCTAGTCAAACTTCAACTTACCAACCACTCATATGCATCTTACCATTTAGAAACAACTCTAGCCACCTTACCCATCATCCCAAACCTATCTTCCAAAGCCATATCCCTTGATTTAAGGAATTGCCAACCCATTGTCAATCCCTTAAATCTCTCCATCCCTACCATATCTCTAGCCAACCCAGACTTACCTCAATAGCCAAAACCGAATCCCAATCCCTCCAATCACTCAACCTTCCTCAAATCACTCCACTCCTAGAATCTCTCAAGTCAACCAAAGACTTCCAAACACTTACCATATCCAAATCCCATCTTCCATATACAATCCCTCAAATCTCTCAATCCCTAGAACCACTCAAGTCAATCAAAGACTATCACCATCTTGCCATTTCCAATTCTCACCTTACCTTAGCCAATCCCTAAACTCAAGGAACAACCCTAGACCCATTCAAACACTACCCATCTTCATATTCCCTACCTTAGCCGAATCCCTATCTTTCTCAAAGTGACTCATCAATCAAGGAGTCTTAGCCTCATCCAACCACATCCTTCAAACCCTAGAATCTCATCCTACACTCCAACCCTAAGCCAACTCATCCCAATCTCGAAATTCTCCTTAGCCACCATCTAAACCATAGCCCATCTTCATCATTTCAACCCTAATCATCATCCAAGAGAGCCCAACATCAAGGGCAACCCATAAGCCGTTCCACATTGCATCACATACGCATATTCACCACTTAGATCACCCGAACTCATCATCATCATCATTTACCATCACTAAACACCATACCTCCATTAACCTAGGGACCCATCATTGCCATCGTACGTGCCATTATGGGCCAAAGACCAAGCAAGAAGACTTGATACTCGGTCACCATCACTACCAAGGCAAGCTCGTGGACTTAGTGTTTAGGGACTTGACCGGGGTCCCTAACAAGGCCCCTGTACTCACACCAAGAATAGAGTTTTCTTTTCGGCTTATCGTTCTTTGACTCAACCCAGCGAAGCAACGCCGATGCCTCAACCACTCTGTGACTACCGTTGCCCAACCACCTTAGCACCGCCACATTGTTGTTCTCTTAGTGAGTATTCTGTGTGAACTCTCTCCCTCTCACATCTTACTTTCTTTCTCTCTCTGCTCACACACACACACACACACACACTCTTTCTATATGTAGTCGCCCATCCACCTTCGTTTACACCTCAGCCACTCAAATTCTATCGTAGCCTCTATACGGTGCCGCTATCCTCTAGCTTCTTCTTGTGCAAGTGTTGTCACTGCACGTTGTTGAGTTATTTGTTGCTTAAAAGAAAATATACACATATATATGCATCTGTTAACTTGGTAGAAGAGGGGTTATTACCTTAATGCCCTTTTATTATTAAAGCATTAATAGACTATTGGTTTTGGAAGAGTTTTTATGTGGGCTGCAGTTTTTATTTATTTGGACTTAGATGCAAGTGGAGTTACATTGTTAAGTGGGTATTTTTTTAAGAGACTGATATTTTTAATGGAATATTTATTAAGTAGATACTGATGAATATAGAAAGTGATGGTATTTTAGAATTAAGGAAAATTTTAGGGCTTGAGGTATTAAAATAGGTATTTCAAGTGTAATTATGAAGTAACTGTTCAATTGGAGATTTATTTAAGTTACATGAATTTTTTATTGGTGACGATTGATATTTGTTCGGCATTGTTGTGAAAAAATTCAATAAAAGTGAATAAATCTAGGTAATTAGGATTCCTATATTAGACTTTGCATAAAAAGAAAATGAAACGAAGTTGATTTGAAAATATGAATGTTTGTTTTGAAAAGAAATCTAGAAACAATCTCAAAATATGAAAGTTGTCTAAGAAAAAATATTTTATGTCATGACTAGTGTAGACTTGAGCTAATTTTGTGCATTCTGTTTATAAGCTATGCAAAAAGAGCAAATATGAAATTTATAAAAATTTTGTGCATCTGATGCGAAAATGTTTTGAAACTGTTTTTGAATATGCAAAGGATCCAAATTCGTTCAATACTATGTTTGGATATGTTGTAACATCTAAAAACCTTAGCATGAGATTCTGATGATGTATATTGTTTGGATATTTTGCATTATGAAAGTAAATGTTGCTAATTTTATATTATGAAATTTCTGAAAATGCTCATATTTACACACTAGTATATGCTCTCTACTTACTGAGCTGTTGATAACTCACCCCTTATCTCCACAATAGTTTTCAGATGATTATGATGCTTAAGCCATGAGTCAAAAGTAGGCTGTGTTAGAGAAGTTTAATGTTCGTAGAAGAATAAGTACTCGAGGGTACAATTATTTATTTTGGAGTCTTATTTAGTTGATTTATAATTTTATGTTATTTTGGCACTCTAAGTCGTAGAAATTTCGAGACTGTGTGGAATTCTAATTTATTTTTTTAAGGTAGTTAATTAGTGTCTTGATGGAGGGACATATATTTTTAGTTTAAATAAATGGATTTTGTATTTTGATGGAATATTAGAATGTATAAATCTATTATGGAAGATGATCTTAGGTTATAAGAATTAACTCTCCGGATCTCTGGGTTCAGGGAATTACATATAGCCCACATGAATCTCATTGGATTGCAATCAAATGAGTTCTGCATTACTTGAAGGGTTCTATTGACTATGGTTTGCTCTACACTCCATCTTCTATTGCTTTAAATGCATTATGTGATTCCGATTGAGCAGGAAACTCGGATGATTGCAAATCTAACAATGGTTATAGAGTTTCCATTGGCCAAAATCTTCTATCCTGGAGTGTGAAGAAGCAGAATGTGGTGTCCAAGTCCAGTACCAAAGCGAAGTATCAGTCTATGGCACTGGCTACAACAGAGTTGTACTAAATAAGGATGTTATTTCGTTACCCTGGTGTTTATATTCCTTCTTCTCCTGTTTTGTGGTGTGACAACGTTAGCGCGATTGCTCTTACTTCAAATCCAATTTTTTATGTCTGCACCAAGCATGTTGAGGTTGATTACCATTTTATTCAAGAAAAGGTAGTCAATAAAGACATTTTGGTTTGCCACATTTTCACACAAGATCAACTAGTTGATATATTTATAGACGGGCAGACATCACTACATTTTACATTCTTGCATTCCAAATTAATGGTGTTTGATCTCCCCATTAATTTGCAGGGGGTGTTAGTGTATCTATCCCCCCACACTATCAGGGTGTTGCATGATTTTCTCAACTGCCACATGTAGAATATCTTGTTGCAAAATTCACTCAACAACCAACTNCAGACGGGCAGACATCACTACATTTTACATTCTTGCATTCCAAATTAATGGTGTTTGATCTCCCCATTAATTTGTAGGGGGTGTTAGTGTATCTATCCCCCCACACTATCAGGGTGTTGCATGATTTTCTCAACTGCCACATGTAGAATATCTTGTTGCAAAATTCACTCAACAACCAACTGAAAACTCTCATACGGTTACTCAACAACATAGTTAGTTTCAATTGTGTAAATTTGTGTTGAAAAATATACGTTAGCTCTCAAGTTTACAGTCCTCTTTAGCTCCTTGTTTTTCTCTCATTTGTTACGTTGTATGCCTATTTATTCTAATCAATACAACAGGCCTCGCTATGTTGGCCAAAACTCTTATTTTTATTTTATCTTACTCTATCTACATTAAAAATCTTAAATTTTAAAATAAATAAAACTGAAAAAAAAGGCATTAGTTGCAGGTAGAGTTTTACTACAAATCAGCAACTGTTCGCATTATACATCCCACATGATTTTTTTTTTCATAGTGTAGAGGTGTTTTTTATAGAGTGTGAGAATGTTTTTTATAGAGTATGGGGTGCGAGATGGTGAATAATGGCTAATGAGAAGAATTTTTCTTACAGATGGCTACGAGCATGAGATTTTTCCCATTGTTGCTAGTGATGGCAGCCACCACTCCAAATAATGGCCAGATTAATTAAACAAGTAATACTGGATGTAGGTTTAAGGTATATATATATATACTAGTACGAACGAAACGTCCAAGGGACGTTTGCCCAGTGGAGAAAAAATATATATGTTAATTTGACTCGATTTGGAATGCCTCAAATATGGGGCTCTACGTAGTTAGTACTGATCAAGACCAAGCGTAGGAAACTAATCACTTTATTTATTGCTAGCAGAGAGAGATCAGAGACATAAAAAAATATATATATCCTCCCATCAGTCGATATCTCCTTAATTCCCTCCTAACTTTCTCATTTTCCTTCCACTCATTTCTCACTTTCTCTCTCTCTCTCCTCTTCTTCTGTCTAACCATTAAGGACTGATTAAGGGTTGGTTTGAAGGGTGAGATAAAAATTTTTAGTTATAAATGAAAATTTAAAAAATTATTTTTTAATATTATTATTGTTTTGAGATTTAAAAAAGTTGAATTGGAATTTGAAAAAATTGAATTGTTTATTATATTTTATATGGAAATTTTTTAATATTATCTTTTGAATGAAACTATTAGGTCTGGAAAAAATATGGAAAAAGCCATAAAAAATATAATTGAGAAGAACAAATAAGTTATTAACTACGCAATTTTTTTTTTACATCTAACTGCTGTGAGCAAATTATGTAATAAATAATAAAAAAATATAACTCAGAAGAAAGAAATGAAAATAAGAAATCGTACCGGACATGCAAACCGGTAGATGCACAGACCAAGTTTTCACAAATTGAAAGATGTTTTGATTTTGATAAATAGGTAAATCCGTGCGTTCAAGAAGACCAAAATAAATATATAAAACGGCCAGATTAGCATTGCAAGGAAAAAGACTAAAAAGTAACTTGGCGAACAAATGAAGAAGAGCACAAAATAGGAAAATTGAAAATAAACGGAAGGATAAAAATGTAAAAATAGCAATAAAAGAAGATAATTGAAGGATAGAGGGATAAAGAACAAAAAAGTTGTCGGCAGGAAGAAGCAAAAAAGGTGGAAGGGAAAAAGAGAAAAACAAAAGCTGCAATTCTTCTCATACTGCTACAGTAAAAAGATCAAATTATTCTCAAGTAAACGGACACAAAATAAAAAGGACAAGAAAGACAAAATACCAAACTAATAGAAAAATTGCACGGAAGACGACAAAGTACTGTTCATACACTATCCGCACTTATTATATATATATACTTGACTAAAAAATAGATTGTAATAGATTGAAATGTAATAGATTGTAATATTTGAAAATTTTATATATATGATAATAAAGTAAATTTTACATAACTACCTGTCAATCCATAATAAAGTCAATCCACAAAAAATGAGAGTTTAAATCTATACAAATTCTTGAATTTAACTACAAATGGACAAAAAAGATTAAGAAAAGTGTTTCTACAAAGTAGAGACCAAATAAGTGCAAAATGAATAAATTTTAAAAATGTAAAAAGACAACAAACTTTGATGGTTTAGATATAAAGATAATTTTAATTAATTTGAAATAATCTCATTAAATTATTATAAATTTTTTAAATTTTCATATAAAATATAATAAACATTTCAATTTTTTTAAATTTTTAAATAATAATAATAATAAATAACGTTCTAACAATATTTTATTTAACTTTTTATTTTTATTTCAACTAATCTCATCTAAATTTAATATCCAACCTAAAAAAAAAAATCAACTCAACTAATCGGCAAAAGAGCAAAAACATAAGAAAACCAGATTTTATGAAAACAACAGAAAAAAAAAAAGAATAATTGATGAGCAATTATGCACTGCACGGGTGCCCAATTAAAAATATATAAAAATAAAAAAATTAATAGCAAATGAGAAATCAGAAAGTGAAGAAATTTTTTTAAACAAAGTTAAAATAAGTCATAAATTTACATAACTTGAGATAAACCTAATATAAACTTAACAGAAATGATAGATCCATATAAGTCTGTTTTTTATTTAGTGATATAACAAAACAGTTTAATCATAAAAATATTAATACTAAAATTTTATTGCGAATTATAAAATAGTGAAAGAATGCTGCATGCGAAAAAATGATGTTTATTACAATTTGAAAATTAAAATTAATGTTAATGATAATTTTGTTAGGTTTCAATATAAAAAAAGATGGGGCGAATTCATTTAGTTATGAGAGAAAATATTTTTAAATTACGCATTATACTGAAGGATTATTGAAAAAAAAAATTGTTTAAATTTTATCTTCTTTATGAGAAGATAATTTGTTAGTAATTATTAAGCATATATTCATAAGTGTGTAAAAAAAATCCAACATTATATAAATTATCAAAAAATGAAAAATGTTATAATATATATTAATATATTTTAGACCATATTATTTTGTACTACAAATAATGTTAAATCATTGCGTTACTCCAAATATAGTTTAGCTTTTAGTTTAAAAATGTAAATCATATCATCTTAATTTATTTTAAAAGTTTTCATAACATTTTTTAATATTATTAAAACAGAAGCACTATAAAAAATAATAACAATGAAAAACATTAATTTATTTAACATTTTCACATTTGACTAAATAAAATAGTAATAATGATATATTATATTTTTAAATTATTAAGAAGTTATAATTTATTTCCTTATGAAAATTTGTAATTATACTAAGTAATCTACTATTATTACTCTTAATACTTATAGTTGGATGCATATGTTATATATTTGTTATTTTCAAAATAAATATATAATGTGTTGATTTTAAAAATCAAAACTACAGTGATAAGCATTAAATAATTTAATCATATATTTTATAAAGTCTCATTCTTTACATTTAAAAAAATTAAACAAACTATTGTACATTAGAAACTGTAGATCTATCTCAAATAGTGTAATTAATTTCAGGATAATTAATAAATTATTTAATTTATCCGAAAATGGAAAAAAAATTTAAGTTTATTTCTTAATAAATTATTAAACAAAAATCATTAATAAAATAAAAAAAATTAGATTTATACTAAAATGTAATAATTCAATTTGATATTTACATAATTTAAAATTAAAGAAAATAAAATGTTGCACAACATTAAAGTTTAATTTTCAAGATTTTAGTTTTTTATTAAAATTTTATGAAGACTTGGTATCAATTTGGAAAAAAAAAAAAACTATAATCCAATTGTAAAGTTCAAATCAATTTGTAACATTACTCATTTTTCACATCTAAAACCTAAGAGATAGGTTTCGATACGTACAAAAAAATTTATTTTTTTGACTTTTTATTTAATTTTTTATACGCTTAAACATTAAAAAAAAATCACAATATCATTAAAAATATTTTTTTATAATAATGAGATGAAATGAAATGAATTAATAGTGATTCTATAAAATTAGGGGCAAAATAGGAAAAAAAATTTGAACAGTGTTATACCCACAGCCGGTGGCTTTGAGTCGCTCGCGGCGGCTACCGACGGCAGGAGAGAGGCTGAGATTGGAAGGGGAGGGGCGCCAGACGGAGGCGAGGAGAATGGGCTGGGTGGTGTTGGCCACGCCGGCGTGTGGCGGCGCACTGGAGGTGACGAAGAAAAGCACGGCCGCTGCTTGGATTCCATCGTGGCGGTTAACGGCGGCATGATAGAGTCTCAGATTCGAAGCAGAGAAACGCCGGCCGGAGACGAAGAGAATGGAAGGGGCTGTGTCGGCCACGGCAGCGTTGGGAGGCGCACTGCTGCAGATCGAGAAACGGACAGGGGAGGCGGAGGAGCAGCTCGCGTGTGGGAGAAACCAAGGGCAAAAGGGTAAAAACGTTAGGGACAGAACCGTAATATAAGAATACAAGCAGGGGCAAAATTGGAAAAAAATATATTAGACGAAATTATTGCAGTTAACCGATTCATGCTTTATATATTAGTAGATATATATTATGTAGTCATTTTTTAATGGGTCATATTTTTTTCAAATAAACTAAGCTTCACTTTCCTACTCTAAAAAATATATCTAACTCATCTAATTAATGGATCTTTTGTACAAATTTAAGTGCATGCATACTAACGTGCCGTCTGGATAATGAGTTGAGATGAGATAAATTGAGATAAGAGTTTAATAAAATATTGTTATAATATTATTTTTTAATATCATTATTATTTTGATAATTGAAAAAAAAAATTTATTATATTTTTTTTGTAAGAATTTAAAAAAATTATAATGATAAGATAAAATGAACCATTTTCATTATACAAACAGAGGCTAAAAACGTGCAACTTTGTAGCTTTGTAGGTAGTTTGGTCTGGTTTGGGTTGGGATAACTTGGTCCTTTACGAGTAACCCATTGCTTTCCCATTTTTTACTTAAAAAAAGAAAAGAAAAGAAAAAAAGACAGAAAGAAAGAAGTTGGAACAAATTAATCAATTATTTTCTTTTGATAATGTCATGAAAACGAAGATAAAAAATAAAAAGATAAGCTACACACAAGTAAATCAATTACACTATATAAAATTAACGTGGTTCGATAACGTCTCTACGTTCAAAGAGTTACATATAATTTTATTATCAAGAAAAATCATAGAATACACTTGCGGCGAAATTCATTATTTAGAAACAGCTATACAATTTATGTAGTCTATATTTATAGTGTCGGCAAAAATCTTAATTTTTACTTTTATGCGATATTCGCTTTAATGAAGTGTTGAGCGCGCCTCAAGCAACTTTTTCATCCGATATTCGTTCAAGCGACTTGTCAAGTAAACTTTATGTCTGAGCTACACTCGAACGACCCTTCGTGTGAACTTTGCACTTCCCGCATATAAAAACAGTGCCAACAAAATTTTTCTAGAGACAATGGCCCGAACCTGCGCTCCATTAGTCTTCCTCCTTGAAAATCTACAAAAACATCATAACGTGTCATTATAGAATAATCAGCCCGACACCAACATACCATGTTGCACAAACCAAACAGAAAAGTAAACGATGGCTACGCGACCTTTCGTGGTTACCATATATTGCTTTAGGGCAATGCTAGGGATCCTGTTGGGATCCCGTTTAAGCATCGGGCTTTTGTTTTTTTTTTTTATGAGTTATTTTTTTCCGTAATGGTTAAGAAAATATTTTTAAATATTTTTTTATATTATTTTTTAATACTTTTAAATCTTTTTTAAAAAAAATTCACAATATTATTAAATAATGTTTTCTTAATTACTGTATTAAAAAAACTAAAAATAAAAATAAAAATTGGAGATGATAAATGAACCGGGATCTCTAAGATGATCCCTATCATTTTCCATTGCTTTAAAGTTAAAATGTTTTTCTTTTTCTTTCTTTTATACATATTTTCTAAACATTTTTAAACATATTTAAAAAAAAAAAAAAAAANGTTTTTCTTATTAAATGTGTATTATGTGGATGATGAATACAAAAATATAAATGTTTCAAGAATACTAAAATAAAAAAAATTAAAAAAAATTAAAAAAAAATAAAAAACAGTTTGGTGTGTAGTGTGTAGGCTTATGCATAGCAATGCTCTTCACTAATAAACACTTCCTTCATCATTAAGTTTTTTTTTTTTTTTTTTTAAAAAAAGTATAATCAATTTGAGAGTTCCATTTCATTGGTCCCAAGCATTTTCCATTGCTTTATGAGAGGCAAGATGCTTTTGTTGAAAAAAAAAAAAAATCTCTGTTCATAGATTCGCATGGATGAATGTGGGTTCACGTGCAATGTAACTGCTATGGCTGCTGGAAAAAAAAAAATATGGAGAATTGAGATCTTGGCAGTGATGTGAGCCTCGTTTTTAGTCGTTTACCACAATGAACAAAACAGAAGATTGGTCAGAAAGCCATCGAGTACTGATCATGCACCTATCTTCGCTTTCATTTATTGTTCAAGACTGTATTAATTAGATATAAGGGAAAAGGAAAATGGTATGTTTCCCTCTTCAATATTCAAAGTTTTTATTACTGTATTTATTTTTTTAAAACTAAAAAAAATATAAATATATTATCAATAATTTTGAATGGTACATTTGAGATGACAAAAGAACAGCGTCATGAGAAAATGTTTATTTGTATTAAACGAAACAAGAGCTTGCATATTTTATAATTATATAAAATTAATGATAGACTTACACCTTATTTATTACTGATTTACTATTGCTTTTTTTCCCCATTTTGCTATTTGAATTTGTATTAAAAATCTTATAACTTTATATTTTTACATAATCTATAAGAAAATAAATTCAATCAACTAACGTAATCATGTAATTTAATTAAAAATAAATTTAATTTTATAAAAATTGACATTCTTTTGCTCTGTGAGCCAACTTTTATAAAATTGAATTTATTTTTAACTAATTTTCATAATTATGTTAATTGATTGAATTTATTTTCTTTTAAATTATGCAAGAAAGTCATATTCTGAAATTTTTAATCTAAATTCAAATAGTAAAAAGAAAAAAAAAAAAAAAAACTAGGTAGTAAAACAATAGTAAAGAATGTGTAAGATCAGTATCATTACCTATCATATAAATACTTTGTTTTCCTTTTTCTCCAATGTTTAATTTTNATTTTAATCTAAATTCAAATAGTAAAAAGAAAAAAAAAAAAAAAAAACTAGGTAGTAAAACAATAGTAAAGAATGTGTAAGATCAGTATCATTACCTATCATATAAATACTTTGTTTTCCTTTTTCTCCAATGTTTAATTTTCATTAATTGCACCTTAATACAAAGATCCTTTGTTCTTTAGTGAACAAAAAAGAAAAGAAAAAGAGTATCATTATTGCATTCAAATGGTACTGGCGCCCACTCGAGGCGATGTTAAGGCCAACCTGGTAGGGTTGGTTGGCGGGACTCCAACTCCTACCACCCACCACCTCGCCCCCACCTGGGCGGCATGCGGGCCCCTCTCTCTCTCTCATTGCGGCAGCGCGACTTGCGTCTATATCTTCTCTTTTCTCTCTAGCGGCACGGTGAGAATCTGACGATATTTAGGTTTTTTTTTTTTTTTAATTTCTTTCCTCTGATCTAAGTCTCTAGCATAGACACATATGTATTGTGTTTTGTTTTTGCTAGTTTTGGTTTTCAATGTGAATTGTTGTGGATTTGAGATAGTTTTGTAACTTTGTTTATTGTTGAGATGGTTTTGTAACTTTGTTCATTATTAAGATGGTTTTGAAACTTCGTTTGATTTATTTTTTTGTGCTTTTTTAGTTAGGACACTCGTGAGTGGGATAGATAAGGGGCAAACAAATGAGAGGTCCACCTCACCCCTGAGATGCAGAGTTGGATTGCAAGATTACAAATCCCACCCCCGTCCATGATGAGGCGGGGTGCGATAAGAGGTCAATCCTGTCCTAGAGAGCAGGTAGCACCCCTATCCATGCATATTATGCATTTGGATAACAGGTTGAAACTACAAGAGTGATAAATAGACTTATTTTATGTGTTTGAGACGTGTTGATCACATTTCATACTAAAACAACTTCTAAACGGGAAACATAGAATGATTGGCACCTATAAATATTTGTGCGTTATTTAGGAAAGTACCAAACATCAAAACTTCCGTAATATGCTAGTGTTTTGGTGTCCGACCCAGCAATTTCAATAATACTAAAATGTCATTATGGAGAGGTTATTTAATTGAATAATGTTACAAAACCTCCTTAATTTGTTTCTTTATTTTGACTGCTCATTTATTTAATTTTTTTTAATGGTTAAGAAAGTGACTATTAGTATATTTATATATATTTTTATTTTTTTAAATATTTAAATATGTTTAAAAAATGTTTAAAATAAAAAATTAAAAAAATAAAAATACAATTTACATTAGGCGGGACGATGAGCGGCCACCTACAAGCAACAAAGTAGTACCGCTCTATTTAATTTTCACCATGACAAGTACTTCCATTATTGTTTATATTATTAACACAACATTGTACATTATTAAGTTAATTTCAATCACTTAATCAGAAATAATTATATTATTAGAACCATTGCAAAATTAAGTTAGATAGATGGTGACCGTGGCAAAATATTGCCCTGAAAAGGAATAATCCCCAATTCTCTTGTCTGCAAACCGAAAAGACAAAGTACCCCTTGAAGTAATGTATGGATTATACAATAAACATGGTCATTTTCGAAAGTCTGGAGTTCTTAACGTTAAAGTCCTTTTGGATTCTGGACCCAAATTCTGATTAACAAAATAATTAACAGCTAAACCCACATCCCTATACCTTCCTTTTTCCTAATTAGTGTTTCGTGTTAGAACATCAAGAAATGGACATAAGTAAACTGCAAACAAATTATATAAAGAGCGATGTTACTCTGATGCTTATGGTAGATTGCTCCATGTGACCGCTAGATTAAATTCAAATTTTTTTTTTAATTTTTTTTTATCATTTTAAAAAAATATAAAAAAATACCAATACACTAATAGTCACTTTCTTAACTATTAAGTAAAAAAAATTAAAATATATGAAGTGTCAAAATGAGAGGATAAATTTAATAGGCAAAGTAGCATTTTTCATTATATAAAATAAATGTATTTAACATCAACTTTAGGAATGATAAATATATTAAAAAATGTGATATTTAGATATTTAAATAAATAAATAAA
>QEOT01124003.1:48894-61113 GCA_003123785.1 Pterocarya stenoptera
TTTTTTTTTTTTTGGTGCTTTTTTTTCGCGTCTTTTGTTGTCTAGACTATGGTTAGAAACATCACTGCGTGGAGATGGTAAGGAATAAGCTACATGTTATTTGTATCAGTCCAGGTGGGTGTTTTTACTGTTATTAATGTTGTGTGTTGCTCTACCTATTTTTTAATAATATAACCAGCCAAGTTTGCGTCATAATTATCTGCTCAACTCAATCGTATGAATGATAACAATCATGATTTCCTTTTCATTTTATTGGACAAAATTATGAGATAAAGAGTGGATTTTGTATATTTTTTGAAAATTTATTGCCGGTTTTACTTTTGCAAAACTATACTTATTATTCTCACACTATACATCTTATATAATTTTTATTTTTTTATTTTTTTCTCTCATCAAATATTTAGTATATAGATGATGATCAGTAGAAGAATTTAATTAATTTAAGAATAATAAAATAAAATAAAAATAATATATAATATGTGAAGACGTTGAGTAGCAAATTAATTAGTTTTATCTCATTGTTTGAAAAGTGAACTGAGAACTCAAATACCTATGTAATCTACGGACTTTGGTCTGAATGGAATTCCGAGCTGTCTTTGATTTGATCCCACTTCGAATATGTCAATAAATATATATACTTTGCTTAGTAAATACGTTCTTGCTGTTTCCTTTTTGGCCATAAAGAAGACTGTTTGCGTTGGGATTGGTTTTGATTGGTTGTCATTACGATTACCTTTTCAAGGACTCTCGCGGGCAGGAAGTTGAATGTCCATTTGAAAATGACTCTCTTATGTGCACGGAAGTAGAATAATTCTCGATAATCCTTTCGGATACACGAAATTTGTAGTCGTAATAAATCTATTTGCAAGCAAGAAATGCTTTATCCATAAAAATAAAGTTATAAAATGATGTGACTTGATATGATATATCAGATTATAAAATTATTTTTATTGTACCTAACGTGTCGTATAAAAATTTATATATTTATTTTTATAAAATTTCTTTATAAGTGTAATTTATATATATATAGACCTCATAATAAGCTATGTATTATAGACTAAATTTGTAATTAAACACGGAATTATTGAGAATTTCATTTATAGTAATGTTGTGCATTTCAAAAGAACCAGCTGAAGCCAAACCTATTGGCTTCAAAATGGGCATAAATTAAAAAGCACTTAGACCAAGCATTTCAGTGCATAGTACTCCATTCTGCCAATATTTTTTATTTTTTATTTTATTTGCTGAAAAAGAGTTAATAGAAGATTAACAGAATGTTAAAGCTACAAGAATTGTACGGATCGATATGTAAAAAGCCAAAGGGCCACGTGATTTTCTAAAGAGTTGAAATGGAAGTGCTCGTGCAGTGGAGAGGAACTAGTCCCACGTGCAGGGAACAATATTTCCAGGACTGAAAAAACACATGAAGGATCAGATATAAATTAAGTCACAGTTTATATATATATATATATATATTAGGTGGTCTGTGACCACTGACATTGTCCTGCGTTATCATCAATGCCAACGAATTATAATTGTGCATTATGCACGTGGAAAATGTACTGAGGAGAACTGTACTGTTATAATTCCTGCAGATTTTTTTTGAAGCGAAAAGCCCTGCTTATATAAAAATTAAGGGTAAATGCAGCATAATTTAGAGGAACACAGAGCTTATTTGTCGAAATAATATTTACAGTCTTAAAATATTTAAATTTTGAATATTTATTTTTTTAAAGGAAATGAGTAAACCATACATTTACATGAAAAAATAATAATAATAATTTTGAATGTGAGATCTTACTTTTTTTTAAATGATGCGTGTAAGATTGAACACTCTAAAATTATATGTAATATTACTCATAATTTAATAGATCTTATTATTATGAATTGCAAACAGGATGGTTATGGAACTTGGTTCATTTCAAGTTTTTTTTTTTTTTTTCAACATCAGTACTGTTCCATCTACACTTTCTGCGAGAATAAAAAAACCAACCAAATGTACAGAGAATAATGCACTTGTAACACTTTCTGTGGGAAGATCTAGCTAAATCCAATTGAAATGGCAAGTGGGTTCCAACATGATTTTTTCTGCAGAGATATGGAGGTTCTGATTCTAAATTCCAATACCTACTGCACTCCCATCACGCATATAGAAAACAAACAAAAATATTGACAAAGAAAGGCACAGAAGAAGAAGAAAAAAAAAAAGATAGAGAAAAAGTAGGAGTTGTTTAAAAAAAATAAAAAATTATTTTTATTATTTACAATCTCACACCTCACATTTTATAAAAGATAATCTCATATTCTAAGAAAAATTCTCATACTTTATAAAAAAAAATTAATAATTTAAAATAAATAACAACTGGTACATAATATTTTTCTTAAAATAAAATAAAAAAAAGTAAATAAAGGTTCATCCCCCTGTACTTTTCACCACATTTTTCTTCCACAAATTAATATAAAAACTTCGCAGAGGGCTAAAGGCTGTCAAGTTTTGGTCAGTCAGACTCATGGTTCAGTAAGCAGCACTCAAACCAATTTTTCTTTTTTTTTTTTTAATTTTCTCGGCACTCAACCAATTTGCTTGCCGTAATAGAAAATTATCTTATCAGCATTACTATTTGAGAGTCTCAAATAAAAGGATATTAATAAAATGAATATAATAATATTTATAATTATTTTTGTTTGATTTTAAATATAAATATTATACAATTTATTTCATGTGTCTCTCGTCATTTTATATCTTCAACATTAGATGAAAATTTAAAGAAATCTAAAAATCCTCCTCTAATCTATATTGGAGAATCGAGAGTAACATAACAAGTACGGTAGTTAATGTTTCAAAAAAAAAAAAGTACGGTAGTTAATAATAAAGAAAGACAAGCTGATGTACACTGGAACGAGCAAAGATTGTGGGCAACTTTTCTACCGCATGACAATAATATATATAAAATAAAAAGAGATTAAAAGAATCATAAAAATATAATTATATATAAAATTAGATCGTAATAATTTACTACATACATATATAAAATCTTAAAAATACAGCTTAATATGTATTTCCTATTTCTAACAATAATATTTCATGAAATAATATTAAACCATGATTATTTTTGTAATGAGATATTTAAAATTTATTTTCTTCGTAAAAACTATCAAATGATATTTTAGAATGTCATATTTCATTTTAATATGTAAACTAGTTTACCAAATTTCATATAAAATTTAGTAATTTTCGTGTCACATTAAACATTTAATATTATAATTGAGATCTTAAATACATTTTTTCTTATTTAATGAAGTGTAGAGGATAAAACCTCTAAAATATTTATCGTATAGATCATCAACCTTTAACTAATTTTTCTTGTATTCTTACTTTATATCCCATATTAAGAAGCCTAATTATATTATATAACAAAAAACTTTATGATCCATATTAATAAGATTATTATTTCTCCTAAACTTAGTTTTAATTTAATTTTGGTGATGCCACATCATTAAAAATAGATAATATATGAAAATTATACAATATTTTGGGACTGTATATAGGAAACAAAGTGGAGAGAGGTATTTTTAAGTATATTGAAACTTTAGAAAATCTTAGAGAACACATGAAAATTATAAATTTTTTGTGGAGACATTTTCTATATTTATATAGTTATAAATAAAATGTAGGGGTATTTTGAACTTTTTTTGAAAATTTTGGAGGCCTTGAATGTGGGTCCACCATAGTTGAGATAGCACTAGTATTAAAAAGATGAAATTATTATTAAGAAAAGATTTATTTATCATCATTTTTATCATTGTTCTCTCAACATTCATTAATATGATATTAAATTATCGGCTCATAAGTGAAACATAATAAATTTTGGGCAAAATGGATGATGAGTAGTATTACTTTATTATGAAATGAGTAATTCTACTTATCATCCTCACATACCACACCTATGCTCATTATTTTTATTTTTCTTTTAACAAGTATGTAGTGTATAGATGATAAGTGGAACAACTTAATTAGTTTAATAATAATAAAATATAATAAAATAAAATAATATTCTTAAAATATGTAAAGTGTGTGGTGTAGGATGATGAATAGCATCCTTATTATTAAATACCGTGTATCAGATTGGAAATGTAGGAACACGTGGTGTGCACTAATTAAATGGAATGAAATCAATTAAGCCTATTTAGGGCTTGTTTAGAGTTGTGTTAGGAGTCTTTAAATAATATGAAAAGCTTTTTAATAGAAAAAATAAGTCGTTTGAGTGTTATATATTAAAATAATTTTTAATCTCAAATAATCTAAACAATATGATTGAGGAAAAATATCTATAAGAGGATTTTCCCCCCAAGGTTCAGGAGGCCCAGCCAAGCCCAACCCAGGATGAATAGTCACAAATCCAGTCCACTGGGAGAATCCCTTGTACGTGACCTGTTGAAAGAATAGTGTCCAGTCATCAAGTGATTGCCCACACAGCAGATGTGACATATGGAGGACCGTCGATCTACTGACGAAAAAAGTATGAATGGACCAGGAAAAAGAAAGATCTAGATGAGAAGGTTGGAGAACCACGCCACATTAATGGCTCCACCACCTGGACGATATGCCACATTAATGACGTTGTTGCAGAGCTACGCCATATTAATGAGGCCATAGCAGAGCCACGCTGCATAAAGGTTCTGACAAAATGAACAATACTAAGAACTCTAACCTCATAGTTCAGGCATGATCTGCTATTCGAACTTGCAGTATAAATAATTGACCCAGGTACGAGGAAACTCTTTCAGATCCCTAAACTTCCTTTTATTTACTACACTCCAAAAGTAATTGCTAACTTTAGCATTAGAGGTTCCTTGACCCCAAGGCCATCTTCTTCAAGTCGCATTACATACTCCTCTATGCAAGGCTCATTGCTGAAGACCTGAGTTATTGGAGTTTGGTCCAAAAATTTGTGAAACACGACGTTAACAATATCGTTTTAATATTTTTTCTCAAATGTACTTTCTGGATCATGCGGAATATAATTTGAATTTTAAAAAGATTGACAATGGGCAAAACTATCTATACAATTTTTAGATAATCACTATTTTCAAACTTTCAATGATATGGTTGTAATCTTTAAAAAATTAAATAATCATCATTTATACCTCATAAATCCATTTTTTTAAATTTATTTATAAACAAATGTAACATATTTGAAAGTGTTTTAAACATATAATTACTAAACAGTAAATAGTTTTATAATAGTATAATTATTACTTTAACTATAAGTTATAAGCTATATTTTCATCCGCAATTCCAAACATCCACTTAATCACATTATTATTCCCATAAACGTTGGTTTCTAAATAAACTTAATAGACTTTGCTCTGTTTGAGTGATGAAGATATCTCAACTCCTCTGAGATAGTCTTGTACGGTTGGGAGTAGCTTTCCATTCAAATAAGTTTGAAGTAGTTTTCAAACATCTCTTGTCACTGTGTTTCACTATGAGCCGACATCAAACTTGCGCGCAAATGCTAGTGTGCGACGGAGAGGGAGAGGGAAGTTCGTGGTGGTTGGGTCTGCGAGAGGTGTTCGTCAGTATGAGGTGGTGGAGGTACAGTGGCCTGGGTGGCTACATACGGGCGTGCAAGTGGAGAGAAATGAGTGAAACCCATTTCAGTTAGGTTCCTGTTGGGGAGAGAGAGAGTTGCGAGTAGGGGAGATCAGTGGTGGCTAGCTTGGTCGCCGGTGTGAGGGGGAGTCGCTGGTGGTGGTGGTGAGGTTGGATGGCCACATACGGCGGCGCAAGTGAAGAGAAATGGATGACACCCATTTCAGTTGGGTTATCGCAAGGGAAAGAGAGAGAGTTGCGCATGGGGGAGATCGGTAATAGTTGGCGTGGTCGCCGGTGGTGGCGGTGAGGCTGGATAGTGCCAGACTGGGCTGAAGGAGAATCGAGCTGAAGGATAATTGGGCCAGAAGAGAGAGAGAGAGAGAGAGAGAGAGAGAGAGAATAAAAAAATAAAAAAAATCACTATAATATTTATCACTATTATATATAAATAAAATCATCATTAAAAAAAATAATTATCGATGGGACCCACACATTTTTTAACTATCTATCCAAAAGTCAACAACTCAACATACTTCATACATCCAAACAACTCAAAATACTCTCAATAGGACCCACAAACACATTATAATCTCTACTCACAACTATTCACAATACTTCTCGCTATCCAAACTCAGCTTTATGGTTTGGATAATGAGTTCAGATAAGATGAAAATTGAAAGTTTGATAAAATATTGTTAAGATATTATTTTTTAAAATTGTTATTATTTTGAGATTTAAAAACTTTGAATTGTTTATTGTATTTTGTATGAATATTTGAAAAAATTGTAATAATTAGATGAGATGAGTTAGGATGAATTTTGTATCCAAACCTTAATCTTTCTTCATGTAAACAAGCCATATTCATATATAACTTATCTATAATATGTGTTTCTTGGGCATTAACGATAAACTTACACCTAGTTTACAACTATTTTATACTTTTATTTAAAACAAAGTGTAATTATGTAAGATTGAAAATACTTTTTAATGAAGTGGCACCCATACACTAATGTGGCACACTGCACAGTCTCCCTTTTTTTCTTTTTTCTTTTTTATTTTTTTCCTTTCTCTCCCCTCTCCCCGTGCCTCTACCCTCCCAATTTCCCTCTCCTTCTCCCCCTCCCCGCTCCCGCCATAACAGTCGGAGACCACCTCAGGGTGGGTGGAAGTTGCCGACGGTCCAAACGGCACCGCCGACGGAGACATGTAGCTCACGATAGTGCTGTGAGCTTGCTATGCACGTTTCGTGCACTATGTTGTGGTCAACGACCATCATCAGTTGGACAGGGTGGTCACGGCTTGCATGGCTGGTTGTCGTCTTCTGTTGGCTGGGGTGGTCGGGAACCACCCCAAGGGGGGGCAGACAACGCCGACGAGAGAGAGAGAGAGAGAGAGAGAGAGAGAGAGAGAGAGAGAGAGAGAGAGAGAGAGAGAGAGAGAGAGAGGGAGAGTGTGAGGTTCAATGAACAATGCTNTCTTTTATTATATAAGCATGTTTGATAACATGCATATTATGCAATTGAAGTATGGTAATTCATTAAAAGAAAAAACTGCATCACAGTAAGAGGTTATAGCTTTATGTTTATATAAAGGGTAATGATAGATAGTATGCACTTTATTTAAACAAATGAAATTTACTATTAAAAAAAATATATATTTTAATGTAGATTTCATATTTTTTTTTTAAAAGAAAGTGCGCGATATTTATACACCCTAAAATTACAAATACCATTTCTCTTATAATAAATGTACTTATTCATCCCATATCACACAACTAAATATTATATATATATATAGCTGCTTATACTTTATCTAGCTTAAAAACAACGAATGGAAATGCAATATCTTCCCCCCCGCCGTGGGGGCGCCCGGGGGTGGGGAAGGCAGATAGAATTCGAGTAATTTCGAACTATTTTGTTTTTTCAGCAATATCATAGTATTTTACTAGGTTGGGAAAAATTTACAAAAAGGTAGAAATTCAATTGAATATCTGGTAGGTTAAAATTCGATTCATTGGATGTGAGACACATGCCTCGCAACATAACATAAGGGACATGAATCGTGAACCGGAGCGTTGTCCAAGAGACCAAAAAAGAGATATATATCAAGTTGTATTAGTTATAAAAATGTTAGTGGAATTTGATTGATAGGGAACGAGGCAAGTAGTGTTTCAAACATGTTAGAGCTTTCTAGTAATGGGAATGGAGCTGATTTGTTGAAACTCAGTTGATTTCTTTGAAGTAACTCTGTTAAAGAAGGGAATTAGGAAAATTTACTAAACAATGGGGGCAAAGTGAAATAAATCCTTAGATTTATTCCGGAAGAAAAAGACAACTATATAGTAAATATTAAAAAGCAAAAGCATACCCCGCATCTAAATGAAAGAACAATGATGACCAAATCTCTTAGCATGCCTTATTTTCCCTTTTTTAGGATTTGGATGTTGGAAAAAGGAAGTGGCGAGGACATTAATTAGTTAAGTGAGAGGTCAGGTGGGCAATCTTGCACTTGAACTGCTCCATTAATTGAAGAATGGGGTCTCCTAAATAATCATTTTGGTTTGGTGAGAGATCAGCTGTATCATTGGAATTTACTTGCAAGTAATTCATGCATATTGGTTATCTCCAAGGGAAAAAAAAAAAAGGACCTCTTTTGAAAAATGATATTTGTAATTTTAGAGTGTGCAATTTCTATGTACTTATTTTTTAAAAAATAAATAAATTTAAGATTCACATAAAATAATTACTCTTTTTTAAGAGTGACTCATACTTTTTTTCAAATAAAATAGATAAGAATTGTACACTCTATAACTGTATATAACGTTATCCATTTATCTTTTGGGAGATAGAGAGAAAGAGAGACTGTTTTCTTGAAGGGGAAGTGATTCTTTTTAGGCATGTGTAAAACCGAGACAAGACTTGATTTGGATGAATTTATGCCCTGAAATCTTTAAAAGATCGAGTAGAATATATATATATATATATATATATAAATATATACCTCCCAACCAATAGTACAATCAATATGAGGGCAAAAGAATATTACGAAAAGATTTATTTATCATCATATAATGTGATATTAAATGATAAATTTATAAATAATATATAATAATATATAGTTTCTGATTATTTAATGCCACATCATAAAATAATAAAATGATGATAAAAATTAATAAGATGACTAATAACATTACTCTGACTTATATATTCCAGGCGCATGAAAAGTGATAATATTGTTTTTAGGATCCAGCTACTCTGCCGCCCAGCGTTTACCGCTGGGCGTACCGCTCGGTGCAAAATTTTTTTTTTTTTTTTCATTTTACTTTTCACATTTTTTAAACATATTTAAATAAATTTAAAAAATAAAAAAAATACATCAATACATTTAAAATCACTTCCTTAATCACTAAGTTAAAAAAAAAAAAAATTTGCCCAAGCGGTACACTTGGGCGGTACACTTGGGGCGGCAGACAAGCATTTCCCTTGTTTTTAATGTTTCCTTGGCCTGGGTGCTTACGCTTTCTCCATCGGTACTCCGCAAAATGGCTTTAATTAGTTGAAGGAACGGAAATATATGTGCATTTGCGAGATCTGATCTGATCTTTTACTGCAGCTTAGATCTTGTTGTTTTCCTTCAGGCTTCATGCAATGCACTAGACGATTGAAACAATCCCTCCTACTACTTCTTTGTTAGGCCATGATCTTCGCTCACGTAAGAGAGCTGTTTAGGGTCTTTTACCCATTATTGATAGTTTGTAATACTCATGATTAAACTAATACTTTTTACTATTATATACACATCAGGAACAAGAGAAATGGGGCTAAAAAACTACGTCGTTTAAAGTAGCATTTAGGCATGTTTCAACATTTGGAAGGGTTTGAGTGAATATGTTTTTTTAGGTTTAGAAAAAGAAAAATGAGAGAAAAATAGTTTTGCTATTCATCATTTCTATACGCTACACCACACTTTTTTTTTGGTTTTATTGTTTTTAAATTTATTGAATTTTTTTGCTCATCATTCATATACCACGCATTTAATAAAAAAAATAAAAATAAAAAATAAAAAGAGTGGTGTGTGGTATGATAGGCTTATTAGTAGAATTTTTCTATTTCTTTTGCTTTTCGGATACTTATTGCAAAGCTGGAACAAAACGAGCAAACGAGCAGGACTACTCGTAGGGTTTTCGATAGATGCTCTCTCGGTATAAATGAGTTAGCTCGGCCTATTGGGCCTTCATATCCAAGCCCACGATCTTATTTACCCAGACAGCCCCGAAACCAGCATTCATTTACAGTTAGGCCACATTGTCTTACGGCCCAATACGAGAACCCTGCCATTCGTTGCCCCCTCGAGTCCGCTAGTTTAGGACCTGTTTGGCTGTTTAGAAAGGCCGAAAGTTCTTCAAACAAGATATATTGGTTAGCTGTTTTTAAGGATAGACTTAAGAGAATTAAGTTTAGTTTGGGAACTGAGAATATTTCAGATATTTTGAGAATATTTTATTATTATTTATTATTTTATTATTATTATTTACATACTTTTTATTACTATTCACTATTATTCAATATTTAATTATTATTTTTTCACTACTATTCACATAATATCTGAATATATCTCACTATCCAAACACCATCTTAAACTTCTTTACTACACACAACTTTATGGTTAAAATGAAGATTTTACTTGCGTAGTTGCTTGTTTTATTAATTATTTAACGATAAATACTTGAGTTGTCTCTGCCCACCTAGGGTATAACATGTGGATGGGTCCCGATAAGGCTAAATGTCTTTTTTTTTTTAATAAATTTTTTCATATTCTTGAACATTTTTTTTTAAAACAATCGTAATATTATTAAAAAAAATACTTACTTAATCATTAAGTTAAAAAAAATAGTCTATGTAGAAATGCCCGGGACCCAAAACGGGGACCCCAACCATTTCTCTAAATACTTAGATATAAGTTTAGAGAAATATCTTGTTCATAAAGAAATCTCATAAAAAATAAAACTTATAAATTAATATGACTTGTTGTAAATCTTGTGATAAATCAGATTGTAAATATCTTTTTAGTATAAAGAAAATTTCATATATCATATTTAAACATGTCAGTTTATAAATCTTTTTTTTTAAAAATCTTTTTGTGAATTTAACACTTTCATAAATTTAATGGTTGCAATTGTCAAATTTTTTAAATAAAAGTGAAATTGATTATTTTTCAAAAGATATGCACGTTATAGCCCTCTATCAAACATTTTTCTTGTTTAATATGTGTGGAATGAGAAGTTAAAAAATTTGATTAAGATTTCTTATAATTCTTTTTACTAATACATTTATAATTGAGCGGTGCTACAGTCACCGCTATTGTCTACCGCTTTTGTCTACCGCTATACGTGGCTTGCCACATGGGTAAAGAGAAAAAAAAAAAAAATTTCCATAGATCTGCTCTCCCGCCCAACATCTCCCCCCCCTTCCATCCCATCCCCTGCTTCTCGTTTCTACCGAAATCCCCAACTGCTGGATCTGTTCTTCCGAAAATCTCCAACCCCCGACGGAAGCTTGTATCCTTTACTCCGACTCCTCCGTCAGACGTCGACCGTACCCAGTCCGAGCGGCAAGAGATACACTTCCAGCGTCGCCTTCCGGCTATTCTCCGTCTGACCTTCCGGTACGTTCGGTTCCCTAATTTTTACCCTTTTTTCCAGATCTGTGATTGACTGAGCGGGGCATGTCCGCATCCTTTAGTACTCTTAGCTAATTAGTGTTGGGTGTTATGTGATATTGGGACAAATTCTGATTTTGTTTGAATGAAAAATACAGAGCACGGTGGAGTTTGTTTACAAGTAATCGGTTGTTGTTTTAACATTTAAGAATACACTATAGCCAACATCTAATGCATTTGAACCAAGTGATGAAGCTGCGAATACACTTCTCAGTGGACTGGCTATAGACCTTGCAGACTAGAGCTTGCAGCTGCTCTATCTTTTTATTGTTTTATTTTTTAAATCAAAGTTTTCCATTAATGTGGGTACACAACAGCTACCCAAACGTCAAACATCTAAAAAGAATCCTGGAGGGATTTGGAGCACTATCATTTTTTTATTTTGAACATGCATCTCAACATATAAAAGATTAACACTGCTATGGTTTGAGAAAATTCCCTACACAATTGTATTGATGTACATAGTAAAAACATACAAATCATTCGACTAATCTAACTATGGGAAGCAGTAACGTAAATCTATAGTGTTTAAACTGTTACAGAAAACGTGTGACATTACAACCAAAAAACCCACTGATCCTAGAATTATGCTTGCACAAATGTTAGATGGATTTTACTATGTCTGTTGATTGTGGGCTGGCATTGAGTTTGTGTGCTAGTTCATAATTTATTGAATTTGTGAGCTTGATTATTTTGTTGAGTCATATAACATGTTTTGTATTTTTAGGAATAATCTAAGAAACAGATTGATTCCCATTCACTATAATATATATCGATCGAACAAACTTGTTTAATGTTTGAAGTTGGCTATTCTCTCTCGGCCTCTAATGTGATTCATGTCATCATGTATAGGTCAATATATATAAAAGCTACATGTGTTTGGTAATATATTTTTGCACGAG
>QEOT01124003.1:61729-118999 GCA_003123785.1 Pterocarya stenoptera
AAAAAAAAACACATGTTAACGCCTACATCCACATGTTACCCGTACCATTTCTTTCAACAGCCATCGATGGCATTTCTCTTTACTTTTAAGATGGGGTGAAGCGTGCAGTGGAGTTAAAACCATAGTCTCTCTCTCTCTCTCTCTCTCTAGAGCATAAAATTCATTGTTTCGGCTGAGCTCCACAACTAACAATACATTTGCATGCAATTTGAAGATCATGCACTGTACAGCTTTTCTTCCATTAGTGGCATCATTGGGTATAGATCTTACAGTTCAAGACTACAAGCACCCTTTTTCTCCTGTACACCCACACAATTCATGGCTCACTATTTTATTCTCTTTCAGTACAAAAGACATCGAAGCTCGCTTTGCTTTCTATCTGTTCTTATGGCTTCTTGCACTATGGCTGCTGCCTGTTTGAACACGTACACCTTGCGCGGTTATTAGAAAGTGTCTGATATAATAACACAGGAATGAATGAGAAGGTTAAATTTACAATATAAGATTAAATGGTGGGTTGATTTTTTTTTTTTTTTAAGATTGGGTGATACTCATTCAAGAATCTTGGTTGGAATGTACCTGCACTTGTTTTTGAAGGCCTTTAATGTACTCGACAGCTAATTCTAACATGTCTGCTATGTTTGTTTGCTGCAAAGAAAAAGTGAAATACATGAGTCCCCCTCTAAGGCAATGACAATCTTCAAGGAAGAAATTCAAGACAAGTTTGTACCTTGTCCATGTTAGGGACAAGATCTTGTAGCTTCCTCATCCTTTCGCTAGAGATATCTGCTAGAGATATCTGCTTGAGAAGTGGGGTAAGTTTGAAATATCTGCTAGAGATATTTCAAACCAACCAAGCATTCCTCACGGCATATTTGAAGATAGTAAAATGATCTTAGCAGTCGTGTTTTTACTATCTCATTATTTTATATTATCTTGAATTTTAAAAATGATGAGTGATTTAAGTATGATATTAATGAAGTTAAGTGATGAGAAGTAGATTTTATGATATACAAAGTACTAAAAGAGCCATACCTTATTGGAAATAAATTGAGGAAGGAAATCCATCACAGCTCATTATAACAAAGACATCATTGACAAGGTTCATTAACTATAAGAAGTTTTCAATTTCAAATGGAACTAGTTAAGGGCCCAGCCTCTAGATATCTAACTTTGCCAAATATANGGTTGTTGAGGCGGGGGGTACGAGAATGTGCCATTCGGGGAAAAGGAGTGTCGAAACTACATTGACAAAGCTAGACAACTTCGCCTCGGGGTTGGAGGTTCTACAGCTCTATGTAACTATTTCCAAGACATGCAAAAAAGAAACCCAGATTTTTATTATAAAATAGATGTTGACAATGACATGCGATTAATTAATGTGTTTTGGGCAGATGCCAGAAGTAGGGCTGCTTATGAATCATTCGGGGATGTAATTACATTTGACACAACATATTTAACTAATGTGTATAAGATGCCTTTTGCACCCTTTGTGGGTGTTAACCACCATGGCCAGTCAATCTTATTTGGATGCGGATTAATATCCAATGAGGATGCAAATACGTTCGAGTGGTTGTTTGAGTCGTGGTTGAAGTGTATGAATGACCAACCACCGAATGCAATCATCACTGACCAAGATAAAGCCATGAAAATAGCTATTTCAAGAGTGTTTCCAACGTCTAGGCATCGTTTCTGTTTGTGGCATATAATGAAAAAGCTGCCTGAAAAATTTGGATCACATTCATGATATGAGGAAATTAAGAGTACTCTACATAGGTGTGTTTATGACTCTTTCAGTGAGTCTGAATTCGAATCACATTGGCACGATATGCTCGACACCTATGATTTGCATGAGAATGCATGGTTGTTATCACTATATAGTGATCGTCGTTTTTGGGTACCGACATACGTTAGAGACACATTTTGGGCAGGTATGTCAACGACACAGCGGAGTGAAAGTATGAATGCATTCTTTGACGACTACGTTAACTCTAAAACAACTTTGAAACAATTTGTTGACCAGTACGATTCAGCCCTTAGGAGGAAGGTAGAGAATGAAGCACGGGCTGATTTTAATTCATTTAATACGGAGATTCCTTGCATAAGTCGCTATCCTCTTGAGAAGCAATTTCAACAAGCATATACAATTGCAAAATTCAAAGAAGTACAAGAGGAATTGCGAGGATTTTTATATTTGACTACTTCATTATTGGGATGTGAGGGTGGTAGAAATACATACGTAGTTGCTGATGAGATTCAAGTTGGTGATGACTTGTTAAAACGTGTGAGCTTCACTGTTAAAGTTGATGAAGACCCCCTAGATGTTAAATGCAGTTGTAAGTTGTTTGAGTTTAGGGGGATATTATGTAGGCACGCTCTTCGTATATTGACTCAACTAGGCAAGCACACAATACCATCAAAGTACATCTTAGATCGGTGGAGGAAGGATGTAAAGCGAAAATATGCCTTCGTGAAAAGCAGCTATGATACTAGTAGCATCGATGACCGCCGAAGATATGATAAGATCCAGAATTCCTTCTATGAATTGTGTTCCAATGCTTCCAAGGCCGAGAGCAGTACTTTGAAATTGATTAGCCAGATAGAACATTTGAAGGTACAGTATCCTGGTACTCCTGATCTAGCTACTTCCAGTGGAGGTGCGACAGTTCATCCAGCTACTTCCATGGCGGGCACGACAGTTGATCCAGCTACTTCCATTGGAGGCGTCACAGGTAGAGTGCTTAGTCCATTGGTGGTTCGGAGTAAGGGAAGACCACCATCTAAGAGAAAGAACATCCCGTTGAGAAGAGTCTTAGAAAATCTCGCACAAGAAGACGAATAAATCACGACGAACCTGAGGTTCTTTTTTAGTAATATTGTAGATTAGAAGAAATATTATATTTCTTATACGAGATTAATTATTATCTTCATTCTAATGAACAGCGGAGTAGTCACGCTCCAGATGAATGCACCGTCAGCGACACACATCATGAAGCTCCTCAAAGCCAGGTACTTTTTTTGCTGGTTAAAATTCTATGATTTGTAATTAATAGAAATATATTGAAAATGATATACTTTTGCTATATGATATACAAAGTCAAGTCTGGACACATGGGCCAGATTTTTTTGCTATTCCTTCGATGGGTGCGGATTATTCTGGCATTGGAAGGACTGTTATTCACTCACAGGTAATTCAAACTACATTATGATGCAAAAATTGTTAACAAAATTCATTTAACAATTTTATGCCACTCACAGTACACGCCTCATCAACTATATACTACGAATGTTTTTGGTATTGGACAGACTGCTCCTCCTCCACAGGTAATTCAAACTACATACCAAAAACTACACACATTTTTAACACAAGTCATTTAACAATTTTATGCTTTTCAACCAGTACACACCTCATCAAATATACCCGGATTTCTTTGGTATTAGACAGACTGCTCCTCCCTCTCAGGTAATTCACACTACAAATTCTAAATTTTTTTATTATTTTATAAAAAGTGTGTTGCCACTTGACACTTTAACTATTTTTTATGCCCCCCTTAGGACACAACTGATGAAGTTTACACTTGTTTTTTTTTTGTGACTTTAGATGCAATGGAGAGATGTCTCGGACAAGGATAATGATCCGAGGAATTAACGGAAGCTGGTTGTTTTTATTTATTATTTTGTAATGAAACTACATTGAGTGGTTCCTCTATATTTTGTATATTTTGAGAGGAACCAATGGTATATTTTGTATATTTTGGGTGGGATCAATGGTATATTTTATATATTTTGAGAGGGTCCAATAGTATATAATAAGATATGTTTATGAATCAATGTTATATTTGTTACATCTTTTTTGGTTCCTCCATATTTTGTAATGAAACACCATTTTTTGGTTGATTAATGAAAAGAGGGCCAGCAATTTCTAATTCTTGTTGATATGTGAACTACATCTTTTTTTTCCTTTTTATTAATTTTGAAATGTTATACCAATTAAATAGAGAAATGTTTAGTAGCGGCACACAAAATTTGTGCAATAACACAAAGTTTATTCCCATTTGACTTTCATTATTTCTAGTTAATTTGAGCCAACGAAATTTAAACATCCTTTAACCATCCAAAATTTAAATAACATCTGCTATAACAAAT
The DNA here is from genome assembly GCA_003123785.1 of Pterocarya stenoptera. Classification (NCBI taxonomy): domain Eukaryota; kingdom Viridiplantae; phylum Streptophyta; class Magnoliopsida; order Fagales; family Juglandaceae; genus Pterocarya; species Pterocarya stenoptera. The sequence goes on from QEOT01124003.1 coordinate 65,876, forward strand.
TTATACATCATTCAGTTCATTACAAAAAGTAACCAACCAACCAACCAACCAAGTACAGTCATATATTACATTTACCAAGCAAGCAACATCTTCTTTTTTTTCACCATTTCCCAAAATACATGCCTAAACAAAGTACCCACGACATTGAAATTACTAAAACTACACTAAACCTCTCAAACGTTCTCTTGCGCCTCTCAGTCTCTATTTCTAGTTGATGTCGACTTGTTTGGATATCCATTGCAAGTTGTATCTTTTGAATTTCAATTTTCAAACGGTTGATTCTCTTCTCAGCATAAGGTGGAATTTCTGGATCATACCAACAAAAAAACCCACAAGAATGCCCAGCCTGCAAAATCAACCAAGACATATTAGCAAACAAAGATTACCCATATGATTTTCCAAAAAGAAACTATATTTCAGTATGAATAAGCATCATATTACTTTTGAAAAAGATGCAAGTAAAACATACTTGCTTTCACGAAGATTTAAAAATAAAAACTTCTTAGCAAACAGTTAAATAACATACCTCAAAATTATGGCAACTGAAAAATCGGCGACCCTCATTATCCTCTGTATGTGCGGTTCGTCGACATGCTTTAATACCACAAAAGCATATTGGGTATTCATTTTCACAAGAGTTTCTTGAGCGTGAGATATTGCTATTGCTACTACGTGCTTCGGACATTGTGTCAATATTACAGTCTCTATTTCTAGACTACCAAATTTAAAAACCAACCAAGTATTAAACAAAGCTCATGTTCAAGTCCATTGTACATGCAGCAATAAAACTAGCGATCGACATTAAAAATTAGTTAATGATCCGTGGCAATCAAAAAACAACATTCTGAGTGCATTAGCTAAACTTCAATCCAAAAACTCAATATCAGCATTCAAATTCCACTTCTCCCTTCTCTTTAATGCTAAATGGACAGTTATGGAGGAAACAATGTGAAAAAAAATACCCATAATAAAACAAACTCCCTATATATAGTGATAAGAATGCCATAATCAACTACAACAATAAATTTGGAAAACTAAATGGAATGCCAAAATTTGATCCAACTAGTGAATGCAAAGCAAAAAACAGAGTTACAAAACTGTTAACTTGCTCTTCAACCTCCATTATGGTACCCTACTTTCATATTTTAACACAAACCCAAACAGATAACTTGCTCTTCAACCTCCAACTTGCTTTTCATTGCTCTTCAACCTCCAACAAACTAAAAATATATTTGCAAGAAAAAAGAAAAATGAATGGAAAAGCTGATTAGCATCATCTCCCAAAGCGGTCAAATGCAGATAACCTTCCCTAGTCATTTGATGAATAAGCATCATCAATCCCTCACAAGCATTTGCCATCTCTATTAATGGCATAGGAAGAAATCTCACCATTTTTATTTTGCCAAAAACCATAGCTGAAAATTTCGGGCAGCATAACAAAAATTCATTATTTAAAATTTAAAATTTACAAAATAAAGCATATACAGATTGAACATTAGACATCCTTCCCTTGTGGATTGAATGCAACTTCCCAGAGTTAATATCAAGACAAAGCTATGCATTCCATTATATGACATATATTTTCAACTTTCCATGTTCAGACTCACGATTCTTTCACCGCAAAATATGCTTCATGTTATAGAAATTTCTAATTGTATGACATATATTTTCAATTTCTAACTATTAACCAATTTATGCATAACTAACGGGATTATAACCAGATTTTGGAATTTTGAAAGAGCAACCGCTTCACATAATTGTTAGCTATTTACCCTTTTCGGCATGCCAATGTTGGGCCAACGGAGGCTTTTCGATCTTTGACAGAGGCTCCAACGGAATGGGTCTGGAGGGGTGGCGACCGAAGGGGGAGTCGATCGACAGAGCGTGGGTTTCTCGAACTGGAGGCTTGGCTTGAAGAACAAAAATTTGAAATGGGAGCCTCTGGCTTGAAGACGAAGCGGACGAAGAGAAGAGATGGGTTCCGGTTGGCTTGAGATGGGTTCCTCTGGCAGCTTGAAGTTGAAGAAGATATGGGTTTCGGTGCTTAAAGACGAGTTTCTGTGGGTTTCGGTTTGTGGCTTGATGAGCAAGCTTGAAGACGAAGAAACCAAGTTATGGGTTTCGGTGCTTGAGATGGAGATATGGGTTTCTGAGGGTTTCGGTTTGTGGCTTGATAAGCAAGCTTGAAGACGAAGAAACCAAGTTATGGGTTTTGGTGCTTGAAGACGACGCGGGCTTGAGATGGGTTCCCGTTGGCTTGAGATGGAGATATGGGTTTCTGTGGGTTTCAGTTTGTGGCTTGATGAGCAAGCTTGAAGACGAAGAAACCAAGTTATGTGCCGTTATTTTTTAATTTTAATAGCCACAATGTGGCATTCCACGTATAACGGTAAGAGGGAGCGGTAGGTTGTGAGCGGTGGGAGTAGCATTTCCGTTTATAATTTGAAGACAAATAGACGTAGACTTCATTGCATTAAATCCTATCCATAAACCATACTAATTCCAGGACTAGAATTCATAACATACATAAAAAGAAAGTGATATTATGTCACCTGAATTTGTTCAATCATTTGTGTATTTTATTTTATTTTATAATATTTTTTTACTTAATAATTAAAAAAATGATTATTTATAAATAATCATTTTTTAATTATTTTTTAAAATATTTAAAAAAAAGAAAAAAAAAATACAATTTACATTAAGGGCATGACAATGTGCAAACTTGGATGGCATTGAATAGACTATCCGCCACGTGTTGCCATAAGAAAACCTGCCAGATCCGAGATGGCTCCTCACGGTCCGCTATATATATTACATTCTGGTATTGTCCGTAGAGAACGGCGTCGTATAACTTGGTCTTAATGCACATTGCACTCCCCCTCTCCCTTCCCTAATGTAAGAAGCGCAAACATCGCCCAGATCTGCTTCAATTGTAACGTTAGTATTACTATTGTGTGTTGCTCCAAGCTGTGATCGAGGAGATATGGTGAAGGAAACTGCATATTACGATGTATTGGGTGTCAATGTCGACGCTTCTGCGGCCGAGATCAAGAAGGCTTACTACCTTAAGGTAACACCTAACCTTTCCCTTCAAATTCAGCCTCTGGCATCTTCAACTACTTTGTGTTTTGTGTTTTTTGCGCTGTTTCTTTTTTCTTTTTTCGTTTTCTGTCTGAAAGCCAAAATCGCGGCTGGGCTCCTAGACCCTTTACTAGGGTTTACACTATTTTTGGAAGCAGTTTTGTTTTTCTTTTTCCTTCTTTTTTTTTTTGGCTAAGCGCTTCTGAAGTTTATGTAGTTTCCAATTTTGGACTCGTAGGCACGTTTGGATGTTAATAGTATCAGGTCATATGTGAATAGAATAGTAGTGAATAGTTTGGGAATGGTAGAATTAGTCTGAGATGGTCTCAGCAGCCAAACACAGCCGTAGTTAGAGGTACGAGAAGCACTCCAAAACCATGACAGTGGCCACGGTCCAAAAATTTCTGTAACATATTCCTCAATTTTCATAAACTTTGTGGCCACAGGCTAATAACACCCCAGTGATACCTGGAAAATGGCTAATAATTTAATTCCAGTTTCATCCAGTCCCACTGTATTAATGCCTGGTGGTTTTATAAGGGGAATATTACACTTCATTAGCTCGTGATTTGAGGTGAGTTTGAGTTGATAACCCGTGCTTTAAAAAGTCATAGTCTGCTTGACACCTAATTTTACTTGCTTTTAGACCATCAGTTTAATGTATGGGATTAGAACCAGTTTGCTATTGTTTGTGTGTGTGTGTACGTTTGAGCTACTATTGCAATATTTCAGCTTTCTTTTCAAGGCATTTGGTTTATTTTGGGTTGAAAAATTATTAACAAATATGACAATAGAAGGGTAAAGGGCAAGTTTTAGACCACAGATTGGCAATAATTTGGCTTCATGGGGAACCAGATATACCACTCCCAACTGCCATTTTTCGAGTCATAGTGAATACAACATTTCAACCTGCTAATACAGCATTTAAACCTTTTAACTCCATGGGGTTGGCCCAAGTGGTGAAGGCCTTGGTCTTGGGGTATCACTCCCTTCAAGGTCCAAGGTTCAACACCTCATGGGTGCAAACAATCCTTTGGAGCCACACCCCCTAGTGAAAAGCCAGTGATTTAACCAGTTTCGTATAGGGAAACTTTCGAGGGTGTGGTGCACGAGACCGGGGTTTACTTTGTAGGGGTGGGTCTGAAAGGCTTTGCCTTGGAGAGGTTCCCCGACATAAAAAAAAAAAAAGAAAAAAAAAAGAGAGCAAGTAAATGTTTTTAATTTTTTTTTTCTCTAGATACTTTAGAATTGTCATATCTTGAATCTAGAAAAAAAGTACTAGTAAAATGTTTTGGTTCGAAAATATCTTATTTGTTCTTTCCAGGCAAGGTCAGTTCACCCAGACAAAAATCCTGGAGACCCTAAAGCTGCTGAAAATTTCTCGGTATAGTTCTTAATATTCTATACAAAATGATCTTATTTACCTGGTTCTTAATATTCCAAAATATCTTATTTTGAGTTTTGTACTGTTCTACTTGTTCAATTTGTTATCATGTAATTCATTAAGCTATATATTTGTTATCAAGTTGTGTTCAAGACTTACATAAAAAAAATATATATGAAGTTTTTGTGAAAACAAATACTTCTTCTATCATTTAATTACTGTGAATTCCCTAGTCTGCATTACCAAATAGGAAAAATCTAAGTTTTTTCCAGGTCTATATTGAGCCTTTTGATTAGGTAAATTATGTTTTACTATAGATCATATTCTACCCTCTTGCCAAAGATTCACTTTTCCTTAAGTTACCTTGAGTCATTTTAGCTCTATAAGCATCTTAATGTGAGGAAACAATACTGGTAAAATAAAATGTGAAGAGTACAATTCTCAATCTTTTGTTTTTGTTTTTCTTACATTCTTATTTTTTTGGCTCATGGCACGTATGTGAAGGCACTTGGTGAAGCTTACCAAGTTTTAAGTGATCCTGAGAAGCGTGAAGCATATGACAAGCATGGAAAGGCAGGAGTCTCATCGTAAGTTTATGCCAACCTTTTTTTTTGGTGGGTTGGGCCCCCCCGGGGGGGGGGNCAATTTATAATAGAGCTTCGGGTCTTTTGATGATAATAAGAACCTTTTCTACTTCATCGACAATGCTTTGCTTGGATTATATTAAGAAATCTATTTATCAAAGTAATTATGCAAAAAGCAGCACGAGTTATTGATCGAAAGAAACTTTATAGGCATTTTTTGGGGGTTGTAAGAGAGCTATTAATTTCAAACTGAATGACATTGGATCATAATATTTAATACGACAAATGGCACCTTAACTAGGCTATTGAATATCCCTATTCCTATTTCAACCAGCTTCTTTATTAAGCTTTGCATTCTCCTTATCGCATGCTTTTTTATTTTTATTTAAAACTAAAACCTAGTGACTGCCTCCTTGCCAGGGACTCCATGGTGGACCCTTCAGCCGTGTTTGGAATGCTTTTTGGGAGTGAGTTCTTTGAAGAGTATGTTGGGCAACTTGCATTAGCTTCTTTGGCATCTGTTGAAATGGAAGAAGACTCACAAGATCCAACGGTCCGTAAGCAAAGAATGCAGGAGAAGCTAAAGGTATACTTCTTTCACCATTGCTATAAAATTCTAGATTCACTTAACTGAAACTCCTGCCTTTTTTTCTTCACATGCAGGCGTTGCAGAAGGAAAGGAAAGAAAGGCTCATAGAAATACTGAAAAATCGCCTTCAACAATTTGTTGAAGGTAGAACAGACGAGTTCATAGAATGGGCAAATTCAGAAGCACGACGACTCTCACAAGTTGGTAATTTCTATATTTAACCACCCTAAGATTCCACAAATCGGAAAGTGTTGGCTTCCAAGAATCTTTCCTAACAAAAGATATTTTAATGAGTAGCAACCCCAATATATTCTAGGGAATGAAGAGTGATATTAAATTGAAATAAAGTAAGAAATTGTTTAAGTTACTAAAGCAAGAGCATCATAGATGGCCTTGATGTGCTATTTTCAGGTCATGTATGAGATCTTTTGATTCTTTATAGCAATTTCTGATTGAGATTCTCCAGAAAATACAAAACTTCTCAGATTTATAACTACATGCAAAAGAAATTTATTGACGTTGAAACAATTTTTTTTGTTCTTTCCCTTGCTCCTTATCTTCCTCTCAGAAGGTGGTCTATTTTTTTAGAGTGGTCGTATGAACGAATTCAGCTTACGTTTAGCAACAATCCTTTATCCTTGAGCAAATCTCAGGGTCTCTATAATTTTTCTAGATGCCCCAGGCATGTTAAGTTAAAGTCTAACACTACTGAACCAAAATATGTTTTGGTTCCATTCTAGATTTCAATTACATAAAATGGTCAAAGATAAAGCACCTGGCCCAGATGGTTTTTCCATGGGATTTTTTCAGACTTGTTGGGATGTGGTGAGGGAGGATCTAATGAGAGTGTTCCATGAATTCTTTTCGGTTGGGAAGTTTGAGAAAAGCCTCAACGCCACATTTATTGCACTTATTCCCAAGAAGCTTGGGGCATCGGAGGTGAAGGATTACCTGCCCATTAGCCTCGTGAATGGGGTGTGTAAAATCTTATCGAAGGTGCTCACAAATCACCTAGGGGAGGCCCTGGGGAGAATCATTACAAAACCCCAAATTTGTGAAAGGTAGACAAATTCTGGACTCAGTGCTCATTGCCAATGGATTTCTGGACAATAGACTAAAATCTGAATAGTCAGGGATTCTATGCAAATTAGATATGGAGAAGGCGTATCATCATGTTAATTGGGAGTCCTACTTTATTTGCGTGGGAGGTGTGGGTTTGGGGAGAAATGGTGCTCGTGGATTAGATGGTGTATCTCAACGGCCGAGTTTTCAGTCTTGGTGAATGGCAGCCCAAATGGTTTCATTAATAGCTCTCGAGATCTAAGACAAGGAGATTCTTTATCCCCACTTCTATTTGTCATTGTTATGGAGGCGCTTAGCAAAATGATTCTAGCCTTGGTGAACAGTGGATTTATTGATGGCTTCTTGGTTGGTAATCCGATTGAGGGTTGCATTATTATATCTCACTTATTGTTTACATATGATACATTGATATTTTGTGAGGCAGAACAAAACCAAATTCAAGCATTGAAGGCATTATTACTCTGTTTTGAAGCAGTGTCAGGGTTGAAAGTGAGTTATCATAAATTAGAGGTGGTAGTAGTGCGTAATGTTCGCAATATCCAACAGTTGGCTAATACCCTTGGATGTAAGGTTTCCTCGCCCCCCCATGAATTACCTTGGTCTTCCCTTGGGGGCAATTGCGAGGTCTATATCGATTTGGGATACAGTGATTGAGAAGATTGAACGCAGATTGGTAGGTTGGAAAATATTGTATCTTTCGAAAGGTGGCAGGATCACTCTAATCAAAAGTACTCTTTCTAATTTGCCAACTTACTTTTTATCTATATTCTCAATCCCAGCAAGTGTGGCGAAACGCATCGAGAAACTTCATCATGATTTTTTGTGGAGTGGGTTAGGAGATGAATTCAAGTTTCACCTAGTGAAGTGGGATAAGGTTTGCTCTCCAGTCTCCTCTGGTGGGTTGAATTGAGCCTTACTTGGGAAGTGGATGTGGAGATACATCATGGAATCGGAGACTCTATAATAGTCGGTGATTGATCTTAAATATGGAGGTATGTCGAGTGGGGTGGGGGGGGGGGGGGGNGTTGGGGATTTTTGTTAGGCACACTCGGCTGGTGTTGGGTAATGGGTCTAGAATAAAATTTTGGACTAACTAATGGTGTGGAGATCATGCTCTAAAGGATTCTTTCACTTCAATTTTTAGAATTGCATGTGAGAAAAATGCATCAGTGGCTGATTGTATGGAGTTCTTTGGGGACCTAGTCCAATGGAACGTGAATTTCACTAGGGCGGTCCAAGATTGGGAAGTTGGCAGCATTGATGAGTTTTTTGGTCTTCTACACAGTGATACTGAAAACACAAGGCACCGACATGGTATGGTGGATACCCACCGGTAGAGGTATATTCTCAGTTCGCTCTTTTTACAAGACTCTCACACAACCACATAACACTGAGTTCCCATGGAGAAGGATTTGACGAAATAAGGCGCCTTTTAAAGTGGCATTTTTTGTATGGGCAGCAACATTGGGTAAGATCTTGACTTTCGACAATTTACGAAAAGGAAGGGTGATCATAGTAGAGTGGTGTTGCATGTGTAGGAAGAATGGTGAAGCTGTGGATCATTTGCTGTTGCATTGTGAGGTTGCTAGAACGTTATAGAATGAAGTGTTCAACAGGTTAGATCTTGCTTGGGTAATGGAGTTTTATCATTCAACATCATGCTAATGCAAGGGGCAGCTTTCTGCAACTCTTAGAATTCCGGAATGGAAGGAGGAAAGGTTTGTTGGTGATTTCGGAGGGTGCAAATGGCATTGGATGGAAAGGCTTTCTGCAATCCATTCGAAGTGTTATTGAGTCCAAAACCACTATTCGAAGTGGGGAGTTTGTTGATGGAAAAACAGTGGGAAGGCCGTCCTCAGTCAAAGGTGCTTTGTACGCTGCAGTGTTGAGGTCAATGGCGGGTAGTCCGGCTGAGACCAGCTCAGCGGCAAAAGGAAAGAGTAAGGCACTTGTAGGAGACAAAGGCCGTTAGGTGACATTGGGAGAGGTGAATGGGGTCTTGTGGGATGTCAAAGCTCAATTGAAGGGAGTTATAGAGTATGTGAAAGATCTAATGATTAAAGTGGATAAGGGGCTGGACCTAGTCGTGGGTTTTGGTGGTGGGTCGAGTATGGATGAGGGAGGGCGGGGGGGTAGATCTTTTGGGTTTGAAGGCCACAAGTGTGCCGGCAAAGGGCGTTTCAACGCCGTCACAGAAAGGGTTGTTGGACACTAGCGTCTTTGTCCATACCAGTGTCACTATGCCTCCTAAGGGAGTTGTAGGGTCTCAGGCACCAGATGCAGATGGGGTTGGTGCTTATGTCCAGGGCTCATCTTTAGTTGAAGACGAGGGTCCCTCTAGGGTTTCAAGTACTTTGGAAGAAACAATCAAGCCTCTTTTAGAAGATGCAAACGGGGTTTCAGAAGGAAGTGCTTCCCCTGCCCGTTCTACAGAGGGAGCAGTAGGGTCAGACAAAGTGACACGGCAAGGATCGTCGGGGGGTGGTGAAAAGTCAAGCAATGTTGATGGAAGGGAGGAACCTGTAATGGTGACAGAAACAATGGACAACAACCATATAGCTGTCGAGCAACCATATGGCGGTAAGGAAACTAGCGGTTTGTCATTGGTGCCTCGTGCGGGGGAAGGTTTAGAATCGGGAGTGCAGTTGGGTACTGTGGCTGAGGATAATGTCGTTCCCTTGATTTCTCTTCCTTCGTTAAATGATATAGCTGGTTCACCATCTGATTGGGTTCTGAATAAAGTTAATGGGCTTCAGCAAATCATGGGGCTTTCATATGGAGAACATGGAGAATATGAAGCCAATTTAAAGCTCTACTCACTGCGATTGAGGTGAGTCACGCGCTTGAAAGCAAAGCACATTTTAAGAAAAGCAGGGAGTTAAAGCATATTTCATGGGGAATCAACTACGATGCTAAGGGAGGTAGCTCAAGTCGAGGGAAGACTAAAGTGAGGGCATTGTGAAGGCGATCTCGTAGTGGGATTTTTGGGTAGAGGATTAGTTTTACGGAAAAAAAGGCTAGGGTTGGGGAGGTGTGTTACATTCCAATTTGGGCTTGGTGAATTTTGGGTAGGTTTCATGGGCTTTTTGGGTCTTTAGGGGCTCTCTTGTATAGGTTAGGTGTTTTCTTGTATACGTCCAGTGTATTTAGTTACTCCTATTGATATATATATATATTTAAAAAAAGTGATTGAGCTCATGGCCAGCTGGACCAATTTACGAGGTCTCCCACAGATCTCAGCGATGTGGAAAATGGTTCCGATATGTATTCTGTGGTGCCTAAGGAAGGAGCGAAATGACCGAATGTTTGAAGACAAGGAGCGTTCTTTGGAAGAACTTAGATTATTTTTTGTTAGCACTCTGTTTCTAGGGGCCACAGTTGTGGATTTTTGTAGCCCTAATTTTCATGATTTTCTAGTTTCTATCTCCTCTTCCTAAATAGGTGTTACCTTTTGTATACCTTCTTGTGTACTTGGACCATGCCTATTCATATCAATATAATCGTTTACTTATAAAAAAAAAAAGAAAGATTTCAATTACATAAAAGCTCAATCTAGTTTTGTTAGGTCAATGCTTGGCTAATAAGGCTTTTTTTTTTTTTTTTTATTCTTTTGGTTAATAAGGCAATCGATGGGCACAAAATACAAATAACTATTGCTGTAGGGTTTGAGAAGCAGCTACTTTACTCTCAGAGGCATTTATTGTTATTGTAATTTGAGAGAGCCTCATTAACATAATAAATCTGATAAAAGTACAACACTTCATTTGGTCAAAATTCATATGAAGTCTTTTAGTGTTATCTATCTCCCCCTCTTCACCGAGAACAAAATCTTCACCAAGCACAAGTCCACACTTTGTCACCAGGCCACCTGGTTGACCATGTTGACAGATTGCACCCATCTGGTGGAAGGTTTATGCTGGGACCAAGCCCAACTGGTTTTTAAACCATTCATTTCACACTTCTTAGTCACTTTCCGGGAAGTAGCAGTGAATGGAGGTGGTATTGCATTTGTACTTCATAATTGCAGGCATGTAGCATGCAATGCTTAATATATACATGCCTGCTTGTATATCTGCTCTGGCCTCATTTGGTCTTCCATTGCCTTTAAAGGCAAAAACTTGCATCATATCTGCATACCGAAGCGAAGGTACTCATTAGATACAAAAAAGTAGCAGCTTTCTTTTCCCTGTCACCTAGTGCAATTTGCTTGCTCATTTTTGTTACTGATATCAGCTTTTGGTGAGGCTATGCTACATACCATTGGCTATATTTACTCAAGGAAAGCTGCAAAAGAACTTGGAAAAGACATTCGATTCATGAAGGTACCATTTTTAGCAGAATGGGTACGGGATAAAGGACATCTGATAAAATCGCAAGTGATGGCAGCTTCAGGTACTGTGTATCTGCTATCAAGCTTTTTCTGTTTTTAACAACAGAATCTAGGTCGTTCTGTCAATGTTGAGTTTTGCTAATGAATGCGAATAGCTCATGCTTCTCTGAATGTGTAGGTGCCGTGTCTTTACTTCAGATACAGGATGAATTGATGAAGTTAAACCAAGGCGAAAACAAAGAAGAGAACGTGCTGAAAGCCATTGAAGATAAGAAGGAAGCCATGGTTAATTCCCTTTGGCAGATTAATGTCGTCGATATCGAGACAACCCTGTCGCATGTCTGCGAAGCAGTGAGTTTTAATATTTTCTCTGTAGTATTTTGGCTTGATGCCAGATGATTTTAGCTGTCCCTTGCTCATAAAGAACTTTCAAGACTATATACTAGTAAATCAACAAGTTATAATAATCTTGAATTTTGGGTGCTTATAGAATTAAAGGTTATAGAGATTTTGAGGAAAAGAAACTCTAGGAGTCTAGGTTCATTTTTAAATTTCTAAGAAATTAACATCTCAGAAATTTAAGAAATGATTTCCTCGACTCCATTACTTAGCATCTCAAAAAGTTGCTGGGTTCGATTCCCGGCAACGGAAAGCATTTTACTTATATAAAAAAAAATTACTTAGTGAAAAATAAAATAAAAAATAAAAAATCTACTCTTCTGTGTGTCTCAGGTTCTCAAAGACCTTAGTGTCTCCAAGGATGTTCTGAGGCTGCGGGCTAAAGCATTGAAAAAGTTGGGAACAATCTTTCAAGTAAGTGGTTGTTTTGCAAATATTACGGTAGCTTGAGTCAAATGTTTAATCCCTCTTGTGTTTATTTGGCCGGCTTATTCCTAATGGATCAATTCTCATTGTTCTCAGGGAGCCAAGGCTCCTTACAGTAGAGAAAACAGCCTGCGACATGAAAGTGACAAACCGATTGATGCTGCTTCATCATCTTAGTAATCTCAAGACTTGTCTAGACACCTGCTTTATTTTGATGAATGTCGTGGTTTGGATGTGATGGGTATTTTATCTCTTCATCTTCTTACCCATTTAGTGGATGTTGAGCAATGTTTGCATTGTTTTCTGTTTCTCGATTGGCATGCTTTTGTTGTTTATATTTATTATAATAAGCATTCTGTACCTCAATAGATTAATCCTTGTCCATCCAACGCTTATCCATGGATTCTTTAGTATGTAACTTGCAGTCTCAGTCTTTAAAATGGGAAGGGATATTTATTATTAATTTTTTTTTAATAATACTTTATTTAATTTAGATCTGATCTCATATCTTCTTAGTCAATATAATCAATGATAGTTGCCATGTAATTTTCTTGGGGGTAATTCTACATACAGTCGTGGAATGCGCAAACGCCATACAGTCGCTTTGAAAAGGAGTAGGGTCCGCTATTAAAAATTTAACTTTTTTTCAAGTGGGTCTTATCTTTATTCACTTTTTATCAAAGCGACTGCACGCCGCTTGCACACTCACGACTGTATTTATCATTTCTCTTTTCTTGGGGCCCACAATCAATAAAGAAAGAAAAAGAAAGCCCATTGTGTTTACACAGTTTTGCATTTAGTCGTATGAGCATAAAGTCGATACATCTTACCTCTGGGTGTTATTTTCCAAAAAATCATTGAAAAATTAGAAATTTGATTGTTCCGACTCACATATTAGTTAGATTAGTTCGGTGTGTGTAACGTAAGACTCCTTTTTTTTTTTTTGTAACATTTCTCTGAATAGAGTCACCGCCCTCATTAACAATTGACAAGACGTTCTCTTACCTTTCCGACTCGAGCATAATTAGAAATTTGTCCAAGGTGGTGGGCAGTGGGCTCCTCTTCCCTACTTTCTTCTTTTTGCTCGGTGAAGTAGGCATATCATCATTTACGTTCTGTTTGAGGAATGTGTTTCATCTTATTTTAATTTATTATTATAATTTTTTTAAAATTTTATATAAAATATAATAAATAATTTAATTTTTTAAAATTTTAAAATAATAATAATAAAATTATATTCTAATAATATTTTATTTAACTTTTATCTAAAATCACTTTCATCTTATCTCGTCATTCAAACGCGTTTTAATATACTGATCGAAGATGCCAATTTATCAAAATTAGGGACAATCTTCCAAGTTAAAGTAGTTCGAGTTGAAATTTTCAAGGAAATGTAGCGGAAAACGCGCTTTTTATGCATGGAAAGGAAGACTTGGCTTCAAGACTTCACCCAAAACATATCGTCTAGTTAGATTAGTTAGGTGTGTGTAATGCAAGACTCGCTTTTTTTTATTTTTTTTGTAACATTTCTGTGAATAGAGTCAACGCCCTCATTAACACTTTCATCTTATCTCACCATTCAAACGCGTTTTAATATATTGATCGAAGATACCAATTTATCAAAATTAGGGACAATCTTCTAAGTTAAAGTAGTTCGCGTTGAAATTTCCAGGGAAATGTAGCGGAAAACGCGCTTTTTATGCATGGAAAGGAAGACTTAGGCTTCAAGACTTCACCCAAAACATATCCTCTAGCGTGGATGGAGACATATAAAGGCATCAACTAGTCGATGACAAATATGCAAAACCATAGATCTCTGCTGTTGCATCAACAAGACAAGAACAACCATTATTATTAGCTTTGCGAATTTCGATAAATCCCTGGTTCCAAAAAATGGAGACTTGCTTTGGTAAAAGAGTCATGTTGCTTTGGTTTATGGCTCTCGCTACTTTCTGCCCATCCGCTTGGGGCTAAGTATGCAACAAAGAACAAAAGAGAGCTCTTTTGGAGATAAGAAACTCCACCGATGGTCTAGCCTTCAAGGATTTTGACGGTGGGGATTGTTGTGAGGCACGTGGTATCTGGTGCGAGGGGTTACTTACTAGTATCAATTTACGCGGTATTGGTACACCATCAAGGACATGGATCCCAAATGTAACTTTGTTCACCTTATTTGGCGAATTGCAAGAGCTTTATCTTAGCGGCATCAACATTGGAGGAGAGCTTCAGCGTGAGAATCCTAACCTCATTGATCTATCCACTATTTACTTCATCATCCTTATAAGCCCTCTCTCTCTCTCTCTCTCTCTCTCTCTCTCTCTCTCTCTCTCTCTCTCTCTCTCTCTCTCTCCATAGACAATTTTCTAATTTTGACCCTGTTTTTTAGTTGTTTGTCATATAGCATAGCTTGTGCTCTCAAATCCAAATAACTTCATTTTGACTAATTAATAAAGCTCAAGACGGTACGTTATTGTAAAATGGTTGTTTGGAAAATTTCATCTCATCTCATTTCATTTACAAATATAATTTAAATACAAATACTTTTAAACTAATCATTACAATCTTTTTAAACTAATCATTACAACTTTCTCAAATTTTTAAATAAAAAATAAAAAATAATTCAACTTTTTCAAATTCAAAAATAAAAATTATATTAAAAAATTATATTATAATAATCTTATAATTTTATAATATTTTTTATTTAATTTTTTCTCTCTCATCTCCCAAAATTTAATAAATATTTAACTCAAACTATCTTACTACTATTCACAAACCATCTTACTACAATTTATAAAATTATCATATCATCTCATTTCAATCATCTCCCCGACTTACTATGAACAACACAAGTTTCTGTCTGCATGTTTTTGGCCTTAAAACACATGGATCTTGACCACCAATTATTTTAAAATTAATTAAATTGGTACATGTGATTTGTTTTAAAATTAATTTATTCTATGTATTTTCAAATTGAACTTTTGATTTCTCTAAGTTTGATCAAATTAATTTTTTCGTTAAGATTTTGTTATTAAATCATTGGCCATGTGACTGGCCAGAGACAACTCTAAGGGGTATAACACCTAGGATGAGATACAGCAAGGCTATTTTTCTAAAATAAAAATAAATCAATTATATTCTGTGTAAAAAAAATACACCTATAATTCTCTAATTAACTCTTTTACAACCACAACCAATTAATGCAAGTATGCTACTTTGTTAAAAAATAATTTCAAATAAAACTACCATTCATTAATAATTAATATAGAGTTATAAATTAATCATTTTTCGTATAAAAATATCAAAAATTCAAACCATAAAGAAAAACTGACGATTCTAGCTGGTTTGAAAAACTGAGGGTGGTTCTTGACGGCCACCACCCGGGGCAGCCAAGGTCAATCCTTTCATCTATACGTGTTCTTCATTTAAATTGCTTGGTAGGAATATTACTTGCTATTTATCATAGACCAATTAGCATATAACGATCAACTCACATCACCACTAGACTCATTTCTCAAACTTACTTGGTTGCAGCATTTTGTGAGTTGAAGAGACTCAAATATCTAAGGATCTTGGACCTTGGGAATAATGCATTGGAAGGCAATATTCCCTCTTGTCTTGGGACGGTTGAACTTTCACAACTTGATCTGTCGAGAAACCACCTTCATGGCAATCTACCTTCATCAATATTCTCAAATCATAGCTCGATAATGGTGTTCGATGTTTCGGATAATCAATTGGACGGCAATATTCCCTCCTATTCAGGGAAAATTCAACAGTTTGATATTTCGAATAATCGCTTTCAGGGTAATGTGCCTTCATCAATATTCTCTAATCAAAGCCTGATTTCCTTGTTCGATGTTTCTGGTAATCAATTAGAAGGGCTGGTGTCATTTTCCATATTTGCCAATTCTTCAAGTCTCGATTACCTCGATCTTTCAAGCAATTATGAGTTGGAAGTTGAAACTGAGTCTCCCTCGTGGATCCCGACCTTTCAGCTAACTACACTGAATTTGGCGAGGTGTAACCTCAACAAGAAGAATGGTCATGTTGTCCCGAGCTTCATCTCCACCCAGATTAACTTGCAGTACCTGGACTTGTCGTACAACTCCTTAGAAGGAGGCATACCTTGTCAACTGTTCTTTAACACCAACACCACAGAGTTATACTTGAGAAGCAACAAAATTGAAGGTTCTTTTCTTGATTGCTTCATTAATGGAACTTTAAACCTCCGAAAGTTTGACATATCTGATAATCACGTTAAAGGCCCTCTTCCTGATAATTTTGGAAATCTTTTTTCATCCTTATCACATGTTGACATGTCCTCAAATGAACTAGAAGGTAAAATTCCTTCATCCTTTGGTAGTATGTCTCTCGAAATATTAGACCTTTCTAACAACATGCTCTCGGGAACAATACCACGAAGTTTGACAGGAGATGACAGCTCACTGGTATATTTAAATCTGTCAAACAACACGCTGCAAGGAGAAATGCTCCCAAGGGACTCCAACATGACAAAGCTTGAGTGCTTATATCTTAGTGGCAATCACTTTGAAGGAATAATCTCGCCTGCGATATCGAACAGTCCCTTGGTAATCCTAGATGTTCGTGACAATTACTTGTCTGGTAACATTCCAAAGTGGCTGTATGATCATCCTCACTTGGTAGCCGTTCTTTTAAGTGGAAATCACCTTGAAGGTCACCTAACACAAAGATTGTGTCGAATGCAAAGACTGCAAGTTTTTGATGTCTCTCGTAATCGTCTTTCAGGAAGCATTCCCTCCTGCCTTGATAACGTTACATTCTGGAAGAAGAATTCTCCAAGTGCTACTGACTCCAACTATTTCACGCAAAAGGGTCGACTGTATTACCTATTAACTCGGAGTAATAGTTCAGACTATGGGTTGAGCTTTGTATCAATGTTTCGAATAAAAGATAAGGTATATACTTTCAAAGGTGTCCCCCTCTTGTTGATGACTGGAATTGACTTGTCATCAAACCAATTAACAGGTGGCATTCCCATTGAAATGGGAGAATTGTCACAGCTTCGGTCCTTAAACTTGTCGCATAACTCTCTAACAGGTTCCATTCCAATATCTTTCCAAAGCTTGACAAGTGTGGAGAATTTGGATCTTTCTCACAACAAGTTGAGTGGTAAAATTCCTTCTGAATTGGTTGCTCTCACTTCTTTATCTGCATTCAGCGTTGCCTACAACAATCTTTCAGATCGGATCCCATTTGAGCGGCAATTTTCAACTTTCGAAATGCGATGCTATGACGGTAATCCAGAACTCTGTGGAGACCCCCTGCCAAGATTATGCTCAAGCACAAACCAATTGAAAGACGAAAAAGATGAACAAGAAAGGAACAAGATAATTGATCACCCTTTATTCTTCTACGCATTTGTAGCAGTATCCTATGCATTCGGCTTTTGGGCTTTCTTTGGGATCCTTATCATTAACAAGAACTGGAGGCAGAAGTATTTTAGAGCTGTGGACAGATATATTGAGTCGTTTTTGGAATATCTTTCCAAGTATCGATGATCCAGGGTCAGCTTTGCAGTGGAAGCAATTACTTAATCAAAGATCTGTCTCTCAAAGTAATGCTTATCTTCAATAAAGAAGCTGCACGTAATGGTTTTAATTTATGAGTTTAGGCTTTTTATGTTATTGAATTTTGTTTTATTCATATGCATGTAACAGTTTCCACTGGGCAGAAAAAGGTGTTTTACTTTTATAAGAACTTCTGGCAGCAATATATATTTAGAAAGCAATTGTCTGATACAACCTGCCATGGTTTTTTTTTTTTTTTGACCAAACAACCTGCCATGGTTTGTGTGGCACCAAAGAAACCTAGATGTGATACTCTGGAAAACCAGGCGGAATTCCTAAACTTATATTCATACTTAATGAGTAATTATTTTCAACTTGAATCATAAGAAACGACTTCACGAAGGGGAAAATGCCGAACGACAGTTATAAGATGGCATCGTTCCGAGGCCAGGCAAAGGCGATGGCGTTGAAGGCGTCGTTGGGCGTGGAGGCACTCCGGTGAAGTCTCCGACTAGCTCGGTTTCCTAGCCTCCCCGAGTCAGCATGCCGCCCAAGATCTGCACGTCTTCACCTTCACCGAGCGAATATCCAAGGCCAGATAGTTCAGCAGGGCATTGCCGATCGACTTGGGAGGGAGAGGGTTTTGAAGTAGTCGTTCGGATTTCTGGGGACGAGATTTTGACGCTTCTATTCAATATTTTTAACGACGGATAGGTATCCGCGTTTAGAGTAATAACGGCGACGTACTAATCCTGTTGCAATATAACTCTGACTAAAAAAACACGACACCGTTTTATATTTAAAAAGAAAAAATTTTCTCATCAATTATTATTCACCACTCCACACTCCATACCCTAGAAAAAATACTGTCACAACCTATGAAAAAGTTATAGATGTGGGGTGTGAGAGTGAATAATAACTGATACTTATTAAATCTCATCTAAAAAAGAAGAAAAATTCTACTCATCATAATCACATCAAACACCACATATAAAATTTTTATTTTTTCTTTTACCAAATGTATGATCTATGGATGATGAGTAGATGAAATTAATTAGTTTATGAAAAATACAACCAAAAAATAAATTAGATAAACAAAAATAGATAAAAATAAGTGTGGTATGTAGTGTGACGATGATGAGTAGTAAAGCTAAAAAAAAAAAAAAGCATTCTAGCTTGCGAAGAAAAGTACGTTATCGATAGTGACGACGAAGAGTGGTCGCAATTTTCTAGTGACGACTCGGGTTCTCTCATTGCTATCGGATCCCTCAAAATCCTTGTTATTATTCGGGAGCCTTGCAGAAGAGAAAACATTGTGGATGTCGCATACAGGGCCGGCTCATCCATTAGGCCACTTAGGCAATTGTCTAAGGCCCCTAATGGAAGAAGGCCCCTAAAAAAAATATAAGAATAATTTAAAAAAATATATATATATATCTAATAAAAGATTTTAATTAACTCAATAAGAATGAAAATATAAACAAGATCAAATAGATATTATATCATTATTAGTTTTTAAAAGTATCACATATAATAATTATTTTACCTATTTTTCTTCTAAGAATACACTTTTCTTTCCTCATTATTAGTTTAATATATAATTAATGTGAAAATTATAAATAACAAAATTTAATTTTTCAGTGTTCATAAAAAATTTTGTATAATCCTTTGAAGAGGCAAGGACCCACTTTTTTTCAAATGTGTAAGTTGTTTTAGAACTTTATTGACAATAATGATGATAATTGTGTCTAAAAGTCTAAAGTACTTGTAAAACTAGATTTGATAAAATTCTCTCTAAATCAAAAAATTTCTAATAAAGATTAAGTCAGTTATTAATTGAAAATGTGGTATAAAATCTTAATCAATAATTTTATTTTACAAAATGATAGGAATTATTTTTAAATAAAAATATAATATAAAAATAAATTTATTTAATTTTACCTTAAAAAAAAAAAAACCTCACTCCAAATTTTAGCCTTAGACCCCACAACATATTGAGCCGGCCCTGGTCGCATAGTGTATGTTGAGAAATGTGTTTTTGTCCATTATGATAATTAATCTAACTACGTACGTTCTGCATGGATTCTTTGGTATCTTCTAACTTTCAGCTAAGTTGTTAAGGAGCAGAGTGTTTAGCAGACAATTCAATTACTTGTTAGTTCATGTATAACTTGGGGTCATCATCCATTACTAATTTCAGAAACTGCATGTTTCTAATGACGTGACAATGGCAATCTTATTAATGTGATGAGAAATTCTTTGATTTATTCAAATTTTTTTTAAAAATAAATTGATGTGATTTTGATATAAAACGTCAAATCATAAAGTTATAAAACGAATTATATAAATTAGCATATTCACGTCGGTTAATAACTTCATTTTTGTAAAATCTGTGTATAAACCTATCACTAATGCAGTTAGTATATCATATTCGCAAATATTCTTTTTCTAATATAAATATAGTCTGAGAAGAAAGTGTAATGACTTTATCCCAAGTCCCTCTCGTTTCAGAAAACAAAGATTAACAGAGATCGATATTCACAATATTGCAAGAACCAACCAGATCCAAATAAAAGTAAAAACAGATCACAAAACAGAAAGCAATAATAAGAAAATAGCAAGAATAAAGGAAGAAAGAAAACAACACAACCGATTTACGTGGTTCGACCCTAATGGTCTACGTCCACGACAGGAATGGCCTCAGAGCTTTATTGATAATCACAGTCTACTCCAGAGAAGCCTCAGAACCATATACATTCACTGTTCTCACTGACTTTCAAAGAAATCGCACTGATTTCTTTCTCTCAATGACGAAACCCTAGCAAACCCTAGGTTTTTTCTTCTCTGTACAGAACACTCGCAAAGCCTCTCTCAGAATGTACCAAAATGAAATAACACGAATGAGCATTAGGTTTACAAGCCACGGATAACTATGAATATATACAAAGAAACAGATGCTGCCAAGTGTCATCATCCTGAGGCTCGTAGGCTTGATCTTTCACAGATGCAGATAAAGGCTCATGTGCAAAACACGTGCTCTTCTATCTCAGCACTTAAGCTCCAGACTGCTTATGCATCATTTAAAACATAACGCATGAGAGGCAAAGGGGTCAGAGTAACAAAAGAAATAAATAAGACTATCATTAATAAATGTATTTTGACATAGCATTTACAAATCTCCACCTTGGCAAAACATTTATTGCCACAACCTTATCAATACTCATCATTGGCTATTCCTGCATTGTCCTCCTAATGAGGACTGACTCCAGACTTCATACTGATTAAGTTCAGACAGTGTCTGAACTTAGAACATGGGAGAGACTTAGTCATCATATCTGAGGGGTTATCCTCAGTTGAGACTTTCTCCACACAAACTACTTTAGACTCTATAACATCTCTAACAAAATGAAGCCTTATGTCAATATGCTTAGACCTTTCATGGAAAACTTGATTTTTTGCTAAGTGTAGTGCACTTTGGTTATCACAGTGTACTGTGATATCTCCACCAAAAATGTTTAATTCACTTGAAATACCTTTTAACCATATGGCCTCTTTTACAGCTTCAGTTAAAGCTATATATTCAGCTTCTGTGGTGGACAAGGCAACCACAGATTGTAAGTGTGATTTCCAGCTAATTGCTCCACCAAAAGCAGTAAATACATATCCTGTTAAGGATTTCCTAGAGTCTATATTTCCAGCAAAATCAGAGTCTACAAAACCAGTCAACTCAAATCCCTTCTCTACATTATTCCCGAAGCTGAGGCCTAAACTAGGAGAACCTGCCAAGTATCTCAGTACCCATTTAATGGCTTGCCAGTGAGCCTTTCCAGGATTCCCCATAAATCTACTAACTACACTCACAGCATAAGTTAGATCAGGTCTAGAACAAACCATTGCATACATTATACTTCCCACCATGCTAGCATAAGGAATTTGATTCATGAAGTTAATGTCAAGTTCTGTTTTTGGGGCCTGATCTACTGACAATTTGAAATGCTGACCTAAGGGTGTAGAGACAGATTTCACTTGATCCATATCAAATCTTTTAAGGATTCTTGAAATGTAATTTTTCTGGGTTAAGTGTAATACCTTAGCATTCATGTCCCTTTCAATTTCCATTCCCAGGATTTTCTTAGCAGGGCCCAAATCTTTCATTTCAAATTCTGATTTTAGCATGCATTTCACTTGATCAATTAAAACAGTGTCTTTACAAGCCAACAACATGTCATCAACATACAACAGGAGATAGACAAAAGTTCCTTTTTCTTCCTTGTAATAGACACAACTATCATAGCAGCTCCTTTTAAAATTATTGTCAATCATGTGTGTATCAAATCTTTTATACCACTGCCTAGGTGATTGTTTAAGACCATATAAAGATTTTTTTAAAAGACACACTTGATTGTCTTTAATTTCATTAGTGAAACCTTCAGGAGGTTGCATGTAAATTTCTTCTTCAAGTTCTCCATGCAAAAAAGCAGTTTTAACATCTAATTGCTCTAGATGCAGATTTTCATAGGCAGTATAAGCAAGCAGTAACCTAATAGAGCTGTGTTTAACCACAGGAGAGAAGATTTCATTGAAATCAATTCCTTCCCTCTGTGTAAAGCCTTTTGCTACTAGCCTAGCCTTATACCTTGTCCCTACTATCCCTGGAATGCTTTCCTTTTTCTTAAATATCCACTTGGATCCAACTAGTTTTGCTCCTTTGGGTTTGGGTACTAGAATCCAGGTTTTATTTTTATTTAGAGATTCCATCTCCTCATGCATAGCAAGTATCCATTTAGAGGAGTCCCTGCTGGACACAGCTTCTTTGTAAGTTCTGGGTTCCTGATTTACAACTTCATCAGCTATAGTAAGGGCAAACATGGTGAGTTCAGCTTGACCATACCTTAAGGGGGGTTTAATTATTCTCTTTTGTCTGTCTCTAATTAGATTATAAGAGTTAACTCCACCTTGATCCTCAATCCTTGAGGATTCTCCCTCAAAATTACTGTCCTTCCCAATTTCTGGTTCAGGTTGGGTGTTATTATGCTCCACCTCAACCTGTGAACCTTTTAAAGACATATCATCTTCTGGGTTTGGTGTTTCCCTTAGTACCCGAGCCATTTGAGACTCATTAAAGGTTACATCCCTGCTCACTATGCACCTAAACCTACCAGGTCCTTCTACCCACAGTTTGTATCCCTTTACCCCTTGAGGATACCCTATAAAGATACATTTAAGAGCCCTAGGCTCTAGTTTATCAGTTTTTGTATGTGCATAGGCAACACACCCGAATACTCTAAGATGGTCATAACTAGGGAATTTTCCAGACCATAGTTCCTGAGGAGTTTTAAACCCTATAGCAGAGGAAGGGCACCTATTTATAAGGTGAACAGCTGTATTTGCAGCTTCTGCCCAGAAAGTTTTGGGTAGTCCTGAGTTTGACAACATACACCTAACCCTCTCTAGAATTGTCCTGTTCATCCTTTCAGCTAAACCATTCTGTTGAGGGGTTTCCCTCACTGTTTTATGCCTAAGGATCCCTTCCCTTTTACAGTATGTGTTAAACTCATTGGACAAGAACTCTAGACCATTATCAGTCCTTAAAACCTTAAGTTTTCTACCTACTTGATTCTCCACTAGAGTCTTCCATTCTTTGAATTTCTCAAAAGTGTCACTTTTGTTTTTAAGAATATAAATCCAAACCTTTCTGGAATAATCATCCACAAAGGATAAGAAATAGCTCCCTCCACTATGAGAATTTACCCTTGCAGGCCCCCAGAGATCAGAATGGACATAGTCTAGAGTTTGTTTTGTATTATGAGTTGCTGACTTAAAACTAACTCTCTTGCCCTTCCCATAGATACAATCCTCACAGAAAGGTAGGTTGTCTAGGTTCTGATCACTTAGCAACCCTTGTTTCTGTAATTCTAAAAGGCCCCTCTGACTTACATGCCCAAGTCTCCTATGCCATAGCACAGACTTGTTCTCTACTGTGTTCTGGACAGGTGATGCTTCCCCAACTACAGTTTTTCCCAGTAATGTATACAAGCCATTCTTAATCACTCCTTTAATAACAACTAAGGAACCTTTTGTAACTCTAAGAGTTCCTGCCTCAGATTTAAAGGTATAGCCTGATAAATCAAACACTCCAAGAGAAATTAAATTTCTCTTTAACTCAGGTATGAACCTGACCTCCCTTAAAATCCTCTCGATACCATCATGCATTTTCAGTCTAACAGACCCTATACCCATGATTTTGCAGGACTTATTGTTTCCCAGAATGACATGTCCTCCATCTAACTCAGAGAAAGTCTCAAACCATCCCTTTATTGGACACATATGAAAAGAACACCCAGAATCCATTATCCATTCTGTTTTTGAGTCTACCTCACTTACAGTGAGAACCTCAGCACTCTCATATCCATCTAACACCACAGAAGCATCCCCTGCCTCTTTGGTCTTATTTTCTAAGTTGTTCTTTCTTTCAGGACAGTCTTTCTTGAAATGTCCTTCTTTATGACACTGAAAACATTTAAAATGTTTGACTTAGACCTAGACTTCCTTTTATCATACTTGCCCTTCTTATCTCTTTTTTCTGTTCTACCCCTAACAGACAAACCTTCCCCAAGATCTTGTTTAGTATCTCCCCTACTTTGCAATTCCCTAGTATGAAGTACAGATTGTACTTCATCTAGTGTAAGAGAGTCTCTACCAAACATCATGGTTTCTTTTAGGTTTTGGTAGGATGAGTCCAAAGAACTCATTAAGAGGATGGCTTGATCCTCATCCTCCACCTTAATATCTATATTTGATAGATCTAAGATGATTTTATTAAATTCATCAAGATGCTGCCCTATTGGAGTTCCAGGGGTCATCTTGAAGGTGTATAGTTTGGTTTTCTTGTGCAATCTGTTAGCTAAAGATTTAGTCATATAAAGGTTTTCTAATTTCAGCCATATGCCAGCAGCAGTGTCCTCACTGGCCACCTCCCTCAGGACTTTATCTCCAAGGGAGAGGATTAGGGCACTGTGTGCTTTCTGGAGAATGTCCTTTTGGACAGTCTCCTTGTCTTCCTCTTTCGAGGAAGATCCTTTCCTTTTCTCACCAAGGAGGGCATCTTGCAGTCCATGTTGGACTAGCAGTGCCCTCATCTTGATCCTCCATAACCCGAAATCATTTTCCCCCGTGAATTTTTCAATATCGAACCTCATGGTCCCCATCGACCTAGGCTCTTGATACCACTTGTAATGACTTTATCCCAAGTCCCTCTCGTTTCAGAAAACAAAGATTAACAGAGATCGATATTCACAATATTGCAAGAACCAACCAGATCCAAATAAAAGTAAAAACAGATCACAAAACAGAAAGCAATAATAAGAAAATAGCAAGAATAAAGGAAGAAAGAAAACAACACAACCGATTTACGTGGTTCGACCCTAATGGTCTACGTCCACGGCAGGAATGGCCTCAGAGCTTTATTGATAATCACAGTCTGCTCCAGAGAAGCCTCAGAACCATATACATTCACTGTTCTCACTGACTCTCAAAGAAATCGCACTGATTTCTTTCTCTCAATGACGAAACCCTAGCAAACCCTAGGTTTTTCCTTCTCTGTACAGAACACTCGCAAAGCCTCTCTCAGAATGTACCAAATGAAATAACACGAATGAGCATTAGGTTTACAAGCCACGGATAACTATGAATATATACAAAGAAAACAGATGCTGCCAAGTGTCATCATCCTGAGGCTCGTAGGCTTGATCTTTCACAGATGCAGATAAAGGCTCATGTGCAAAACACGTGCTCTTCTATCTCAGCACTTAAGCTCCAGACTGCTTATGCATCATTTAAAACATAACGCATGAGAGGCAAAGGGGTCAAGTAACAAAAGAAATAAATAAGACTATCATTAATAAATGTATTTTGACATAGCATTTACAGAAAGGGAAAAGAAAAAAAGAGGAACGGAAGTGATCACTTTATTGGAAGTCCAAAGGCGACCCTTAAAATAATCTAAAGTTCCTCTTGGAGATGATTGTTAAAGTTATCACAAACTGGGTTGTTCGTTAAAGCAATCGCAAATTAGGTTCCGCATGGCATACTTTTACCGCAAGTAAACTTAAAAAAGGGAGCCTTGGCCAAATCATGCTGTGTCATCCTTTGGCATGCTTAAAATCATGACAAAATATCACAAGAATCCCTGTCCTCCCCACCCATGAGATTTTACCATAGAACTGAAGAACCCTTTGATCACATTTGCTGTTCAGCCTTCATTGGTGTTTCAAAAATTAATCTACCTCTAGGGATCAGTAGAATATTGACCCAATTATTGAGTGCTAATAGGAAGGGATCAGGATTTGCTTGAATGAGGGGAAAGGTGCCTTGTCTCGTCATACCACTTTTCTAGCTAGAAAAGGGAGCAAGGAAAATATTGTTATTATAAACCTCCAGAGTGTCTCTTTTATTCTCCACCACTGTCCTTTTAGTGGTATTTGGTTTGTTGTCTTTGTCTTTAGAGATAATTGAAAGCACTAATCATCCAGAAAAGCTATTTTATGCCAACCTAATGTGTTTTTTAAAAGCATAAGTAGGTAAAATAATCTAATAATTTATCACAAGCATGCTAATTTCCAAGTTTGCATTGCTGCATTGCCTCTTTCGACCCTTATGCAGCTGAAACCTGAAAATGCAATGATTCTAGGCTCTGCTTCATACATATATGCATATTCTGAGGCACATATATAGAGTTTTATGAATGTCACTTTCTGAATCAAGAAAATGACTGCAGCACGCCCAAATGTCTCCACCTTAATTGTCTTGAATGCATGAATGTACTTGGGAATCTCTTATGCATGGCTAGCAGATGGATTTTGACAGAAATCAAGAAGAATTAAGCTGGAAATAATAGCAAACTTCGTTTTAATATTGAGGGTGTTTTTTGTAGTTTCAACTAGGCGTCATCTAGGATTATCATCTTAAATTAACATTTCGCCTCAATCAATCCCACTAACATGCTAGACGTGCCCCAACAACAGAAAAGTGGTCTCCTTCCCCTTTTTGTTTGAA
This sequence comes from Pterocarya stenoptera, assembly GCA_003123785.1. Taxonomy (NCBI): domain Eukaryota; kingdom Viridiplantae; phylum Streptophyta; class Magnoliopsida; order Fagales; family Juglandaceae; genus Pterocarya; species Pterocarya stenoptera. Next base: position 92,355 of record QEOT01124003.1, read on the forward strand.
TTTTAAAACTAAAAGGGAATGGAACTTGCTTTCCTTTTAATTAACTGTCAATTTTCAGCTTCTCTCCAAGACTCCCACCCTAAGTAAAGTTAACGATCCTTACAGTGTAGAAAGGAATCATCATTTGGTCTATGATCTCTTGCATGAGAAAAGGAAAAGCACAAATTGTGTCCTAATAACATGGGTCTCATTCTTCTCAAGAAACTCAGCATCCTCTTCCTCATTTTAGCATCACTCTTATCAGCTTGTATTGCATGTGGGTCTTTGGGTCCTTTTTAAAATTTAAAGTAATAATAATATTAAAAAATTATTTTCTAACATTACTATTTTATTCAATTTTTATCTAAAATCATCTTCATCTTATCTCCCTATTCAACCAGATCTTAATATACTAATCGATGATACCAATTTATTAAAATTAGGGACAATCTTCCAAGTTAAAGTAGTTCACATTGAAATTTCCAGGAAAATGTAGCGGAAAACACGTTTCTTTTTCCATGGACTGATGGAAGGGAAGACTTGGCTTCAAGACTTTACCCGAGACATATCCTCTATCGTGGATGGAGACATTATAAAAGGCATCAACGAGACGATGACAAATATGCAAAACCATTGATCTCTGCTCTTGCATCAACAAGACAAGAGTAGCCATTATTATTAGCTTTGCGCATTTTGATAAATCCCTGGTTTGAAAAAATGGAGACTTGCTTTGGTAAAAGATCAGTCATTTTGCTTTGGTTTTTGGCTCTCGCTAATTTCTATCCATCCGCTTGGGGCGAAGTATGCAACAAAGAACAGAAGAGAGCTCTTTTGGAGATAAGAAACTCCACCGATGGTCTAGCCTTTAAGGATTTTGACAGTGGGGATTGTTGTGAGGCAAGTGATAATATCTACTGCGACGCGCCGTCACTTACCAGCATCGATTTACGCGGTATTGATACACCATTCAAGGACATGGATCCCAAATGTAACTTTGTTCACCTTATTTGGTGACTTGGAACAGCTTCATCTTCGCGGCATCAACATTGGAGGAGAGCTTCAACGTGAGAACCCTAACCTCATTTATCTATCCACTATTTACTTCATCATTATTATAATCTCTCTCTCTCTCTCTCTCTCCCTTTTTCTCTCTCTATATATATATACACACACTGACGCCGGATAGAATAACGATTATTTTGCAGGTTAGTTTTAACAGATGATTCATAGGAAAGAAACAAGAGATTCACCCCAAAAACTCAGAGAAAACGTCTCTGATGTCAATTCAAATTTTCAATATTCAAGAATGATCAAAATTAACCCACAAGTCGGACTGTAATAGCTGAAAATCAACTGTATTGAGATTTTACCAAAAATAGTAAAATCTCAATAATCATGCCAAAATTAAATACATAATAAAAGAAGTAATCTGTAAAAAATCTGGCCCAAATCAAGTTCAGAATCACTTCCAAAACAGTAAAAGAAATATTACCATAAAAGATAAAAAAAAATAACTAAAAATAGAAATTAGAGGGAAAAACAGTAAAATTTGACCTCGAAAATGATGCCAAAGGTGGGTTACGGAGTCAAATAAATGGCTTCCATTCAATTCCTACAAAGGGAGACCATTTGGTGACAGAGCCAAATAAATGGGGAGGGATATTTATTATAACAAAAATAATATTTTAATAATATTTTATCTAATTTTTATCTCATCTCATTTCTTTTTAATATTAAGGCCTTGTTTGTTTTCAAGACCAAAATTCCAAATTTTAAAAATTTTAAAAATTTCTTATCTCATCATTACAACTTTCTCAAATCTCCATACAAAATAAAATAAACAATTCAACATTTTCAAATCTTAAAATAAATATAATATTAAAAAATATATTCTAACAATATTTTATTCAACTTTTCAACTTTAATCTTATTTCATCTCATTTCTAAAAATAAACAGGACCTAAGTATATAGCGTCAGGTTAATGTAATTAATAAATAGTTGTCATATAATTTTCTTGGGGCCCACAATCAATAAAGAAAGAAAAAGAAAGCCAATTGTGTTTGCACACAGTTTTGCATTTAGTCGTATGGGCATAAAGTTGATACATCTTAACTTGGGTGTTATTTTCCAAAAAATCATTGAAAAATTAGAAATTTGATTGTTCCTACTCATATCAGTTGGATTAGTTAGGTGTGTGTAATGTGAGACACGTGTTTTTTTTTTTTGGGTTGGTAAGATTTCTCTGAATCGAGTCACCGTTCTCATTTTTTTTATTTTTTTTATCGATAAACAAATTTTTATTGATAAAAAAAGAGACAAAAGAGCCCAATATACGGGACCGTCCTCATTAACAATTGACAAGACGTTCTCCTACTTTTCCGAGTCAAGAATAATTAGAAATTTGTTCAGGTGGTGGGCCAGTGGGCTCCAGTTCCTTTCTTCTTCTTTTTGTTGGGTGAAGAAGGCTTATCATCATTTATGTTCCGTTTGATATTATAATTTTTTAAAATTTTTATATAAAATATAATAAATAATTTATATTTTTAATTTTTTTAAAATAATAATAATTATTATATTATTATATTTTAATAATTTTTTTTTTATCTTATCTCACTATTCAAACCGCGTCCAAATGTAAGATCGAGGATACCAATTTATTAAAATTAGAGACAATCTTCCAAGTTAAAGTAGTTCACATTGAAATTTTCAAGAACATGTAGCGGAAAACGCGCTTTTTATGCATGGACTGATGGAAGGGAAGACTTGGCTTCAAGACTTTACCCAAAGCATGCATATCCTCTAGCGTGGATGGAGACATTATAAAAGGCATCAACGAGACAATGACAAATATGCAAAACCATTGGTGACTGCTGTTGCATCAACAAGACAAGAATAGCCATTATTATTAACTTTGCGCATTTTGATAAAATCCCTGGTTCGAAAAAATGGAGACTTGCTTTGGTAAAAGATCAATCATTTTGCTTTGGTTTATGGCTCTCACTACTTTCTGTCCATCCGTTTGGGGCGAAGGATGCAACAAAGAACAGAAGAGAGCTCTATTGGAGATAAGAAACTCTACCGATGGTCTAGCCTTCAAGGATTTTGACGGTGGGAATTGTTGTCTGGCAAGTGCTATCTTGTGCGGGTGGTTTCTTTCCACAGTTACCAGTATCGATTTACGCGATATTGATACACCATCAAGGACATGGATCCCAAATATAACTTTGTTCACCTTATTTGGTGAATTGCGAGAGCTTTATCTTAGCGGCATCAACATTGGAGGAGAGCTTCAATGTGAGAACCCTAACCTTATTTATCTATTCACTGTTTACTTCATTATCATTATAATCTCTCTCTCTCTCTACACACACAGAAGAGACAATTTCCTAATTTTGACCCTGTTTTTAGTTGTTTGTCATATAGCTTATGTCAAATCCAAGTAACTTCATTTTGACTAATTAATGATGTTCAAAATGGTACGTTATTGTAAAATGATCCAGGATGTTTGGAAAAGTATTTTTATCGAGTCTGATTTCTTTACAAATATCATTTAAGTGTAAATACTTTTAAACTAATAATTAAATTTTTTTAAAATTAATCATTATAATTTTTTAAAATTTTTACATAAAAAATAAAAAATAATTCAATTTATTCAAATACTAAAATAAAAATTATATTAAAAATATTATATTTTAATTTTATAATATTTTTTATTCAATTTTTCTCTCTCATCTTCCAAAATTCAATAAATACTTAACTTAAACTATCTAATTACTATTCACAAATTATCTTACTATAATTTATAAAATTCTCATATCATCTTATTCCAATAAGCTCTCAGATTTATTATGAACGACACGAGCTTCTGTCTGTATGCTTTTTGGCCTTAAAAAGCATGGATCTTGACCACCAATTATTTTAAAATTAATTAAATTGGTACATGTGATTTGTTTTAAAGTTAATTTATTCTATGTATTTTCAAATTGAACTTTTGATTTCTCTAAGTTTGATCAAATTAATTTTTTCGTTAAGATTTTGTTACTAAATCATTAGCCATGTGACCAGAGACAAATCTAAGGGGTATAACACCTAGGATGAGATACAGCGAGGTTATTTTTCTAAAATAAAAATAAATCAAATTATATTCTCTGTAAAAAATAAAAAATAACACACATATTATTCTCTCATATTAACTCTTTTACAACCTCTTTCACAAGTATGCTACTTTGTTAAAAAATTATTTCAATTTTATAAAACTACCGTTCATTAATAATTAATATAGAGTTATAAGTTAATCATTTTTCGTATAAAAATATCAAAAATTCAAACCATAATTTGAAAAACTGACGATTCTAGCTGGTTTGAAAAACTGAGGGTGGTTCTTGACGGCCACCACCCGGGGCAGCCAAGGTCAATCCTTTCATCTATACGTGTTCTTCATTTAAATTGCTTGGTAGAAATATTACTTGCTATTTATCATAGACCAATTAGCATATAATGATCAACGCACATCACCACTAGACTCATTTCCAAACTTACTTGGTTGCAGCATTTTGTGAGTTGAAGAGACTCAAATATCTAAGGATCTTGGACCTTGGGAATAATACATTGGAAGGCAATATTCCCTCTTGTCTTGGGACGATTGAAAACCTTGAAAAACTTGATCTGTCGAGAAACCGCCTTCATGGCAATTTACCTTCCTCAATATTCTCAAATCATAGCACGATTGTGGTGTTCGATGTTTCGGATAATCAATTAGACGGCAATATTCCCTCTTATCCAGGGATAATTCAACAGTTTGATCTTTCAAATAATCGCCTTCAGGGTAATGTGCCTTCATCAATATTCTCTAATCAAAGCCAGACTATCTTGTTCGATGTTTCTGGTAATCAATTAGAAGGGCTGGTGTCATTTTCCATATTTGCCAATTCTTCAAGTCTCGTTTACCTCGATCTTTCAAGCAATTATGAGTTGGAAGTTGAAACTGAGCCTCCCTCGTGGATCCCGACCTTTCAACTAACTACACTGAACTTGGCGAACTGCAACCTCAACAAGAAGAACGGTCATGTTGTCCCGAGCTTCATCTCCACCCAGATTAACTTGCAGTACCTGGACTTGTCATACAACTCCTTAGAAGGAGGCATACCTTGTCAACTGTTCTTTAACACCAACACCACAGAGTTATACTTGAGAAGCAACAAAATTGAAGGTTCTTTTCTTGATTGCTTCATTAATGAACCTTTAAGCCTTCGATCATTTGACATATCTGATAATCACGTTAAAGGTCCCCTTCCTGAAAATTTTGGAAGTCTTTTTTCATCCTTATATCATGTTGACATGTCCTCAAATGAACTAGAAGGCAAAATTCCTTCATCCTTTGGTAGTATGTATCTCGAAATATTAGACCTTTCTAACAACATGCTCTCGGGAACAATACCACGAAGTTTGACTGGAAATGACAGCCCACTGGTATATTTAAATCTGTCAAACAACACGCTGCAAGGAGAAATGCTCCCAAGGGACTCCAACATGACAAAGCTTGAGTGCTTATATCTTAGTGGCAATCACTTTGAAGGAATAATCTCGCCTGCGATATCGAACAGTCCCTTGGTAATCCTAGATGTTCGTGACAATTACTTGTCTGGTAACATTCCAAAGTGGCTGTATGATCATCCCCACTTGGTAGCCGTTCTTTTAAGTGGAAATCACCTTGAAGGTCACCTAACACAAAGATTGTGTCGAATGCAAAGACTGCAAGTTTTTGATGTCTCTCGTAATCGTCTTTCAGGAGGCATTCCCTCCTGCCTTGATAACGTTACATTCTGGAAGAAGAATTCTCCAAGTGTTACTGACTCCAACTATTTCACGCAAAAGGGTCGACTGTATTACCTATTAACTCGGAGTAACAGGTCCGACTATGGGTTGGACTTTGAATCAATGTTTCGAATAAAAGATAAGGTATATACTTTCAAAGGTGTCCCCCTCTTGTTGATGACTGGAATTGACTTGTCATCAAACCAATTGACAGGTGGCATTCCCACTGAAATGGGAGAATTGTCACAGCTTCGGTCCTTAAACTTGTCGCATAACTCTCTAACAGGTTCCATTCCAATATCTTTCCAAAACTTGACAAGTGTGGAGAATTTGGATCTTTCTCACAACAAGTTGAGTGGTAAAATTCCTTCTGAATTGGCTGCTCTCACTTCTCTATCTGCATTCAGCGTTGCCTACAACAATCTTTCAGATCGGATCCCATTTGAGCGGCAATTTTCTACTTTCGAAATGCGATGCTATGACGGTAATCCAGGACTCTGTGGAGACCCCCTGCCAAGAAAATGCTCAAGCACAAACCAATTGAAAGACGAAAAAGACGAAAAAGAAAGGAACAGGATAATTGATCACCCTTTATTCTTCTACGCATTTGTAGCAGTATCCTATGCATTCGGCTTTTGGGCTTTCTTTGGGATCCTTATCATTAACAAGAACTGGAGGCAGAAGTATTTTAGAGCTGTGGACAGATATATTGAGTCGTTTTTGGAATATCTTTCCAAGTATCGATGATCCAGGGTCAGCTTTGCAGTGGAAGCAATTACTTAATCAAAGATCTGTCTCTCAAAGTAATGCTTATCTTCAATAAAGAAGCTGCACGTAATGGTTTTAATTTATGAGTTTGGGCTTTTTATGTTATTGAATTTTGTTTTATTCATATGCATGTAACAGTTTCCACTGGGCAGAAAAAGGTGTTTTACTTTTATAAGAACTTCTGGCAGCAATATATATTTAGACAGCAATTGTCTGATACAACCTGCCATTGTTTTTTTTTTTTATCAAACAACCTGCCATGGTTTGTGTGGCACCAAAGAAACCTAGATGTGATACTCTGGAAAACCAGGCGGAATTCCTAAACTTATATTCATACTTAATGAGTAATTATTTTCAACTCGAATCATAAGAAACGACTTCACGAAGGGGAAAAGGCCGGACGACAGTTATAAGATGGCATCGTTCCGAGGCCAGGCAAAGGCGATGGCGTTGAAGGCGTCGTTGGGCGTGGCGGCACTCCGGTGAAGTCTCCGAATAGCTCGGTTTCCTTGCCTCCCCGAGTCAGCGTGCCTCCAAAGATCTGCATGTCTTCACCTTCACCGAGCGAATATCCACGGCCAGATAGTTCAGCAGGGCATTGGCGATCGACTTGGGAGGGAGAGGGTTTTGAAGTAGTCGTTCGGATTTCTGGGGACGAGATTTTGACGCTTCAATTCAATATTTTTAACGACGGATAGGTATCCGCGTTTAGAGTAATAACGGCGACGTATTAATCCTGTTGCAATATAACTCTGACTAAAAAAACACGACACCGTTTTATATCTAAAAAGAACAATTTTTCTCATCAATTACTATTCACCACTCCACATTCCATACCCTATAAAAAATACTGTCACAACCTATGAAAAAGTTATAGATGTGGAGTGTAAGAGTGAATAGTAACTGATGCTTATTAAATCACATCTAAAAAAGAAGAAAAATTCTACTCATCATACTCACATCACACACCACATATAAAATTTTTATTTTTTCTTTTACCAAATGTATGATCTATGGATGATGAGTAGATAAAATCAATTAGTTTATGAAAAATACAACCAAAAAATAAATTAGAAAAATAAAAATTAATAAAAATAAGTGTGGTATATAATGTGACGATGATGAGCAGTAAAGCTCAAAAAACAAGCATGCCAGCTTGCGGAGAAAAGTACGTTATCAATAGTGATGACGAAGAGTGGTCGCAATTTTCTAATGACGACTCGGGTTCTCTCATTGCTATCGGATCCCTCAAAATCCTTGTTATTATTCGGGAGCCTTGCAGAAGAGAGAAAATTGTGGATGTCGCATAGTGTATGTTGAGAAATGTGTTTTTGTCCATTTTGATAATTAATCTAACTACGTACGTTCTGCATGGATTCTTTGGTATCTTCTAACTTTCAGCTAAGTTGTTAAGGAGCAGAGTGTTTAGCAGACAATTCAATTACTTGTTAGTTCATGTATATATAACTTGGGGTCGTCATCCATTACCAATTTCAGAAACTGCATGTTTCTAATGATGTGACAATGGCAATCTTATTAATGTGATGAGAAATTCTTTGGTTTATTCAATTTTTTTTTTTAAAATAAATTGACATAATTTGATATAAAACATCCAATCATAAAATTATAAAACGAATTATATAAATTAGCATATTCACGTCGGTTAATAACTTCATTTTTGTAAAATCTCTGTATAAACCTATCAGTAATGCAGTTAGTATATCATATTCGCAAATATTCTTTTTCTAATATAAATATATTCTGAGAAGAAAGGGAAAAGTAAAAAAGAGGAACGGAAGTGATCACTTTATTGGAAGTCCAAAGGCGACCCTTAAAATAATCTAAAGTTCCTCTTGGAGATGATTGTTAAATTATCACAAACTGGGTTGTTCGTTAAAGCAATCGCAAATTAGGTTCCGCATGGCATACTTTTACCGCAAGTAAACTAAAAAAAGGGAGCCTTGGCCAAATCATGCTGTGTTTCATCCTTTGGCATGCTTGAAATCACGACAAAATATCACAAGAATCCCTGTCCTACCGGCCATGAGATTTTACCATAGAACTGAAGAACCCTTTGATCACATTTGCTGTTCAGCCTTCATTGGTGTTTCAAAAATTAGCCTACCTCTAGGGATCAGTAGAATATTGACCCAATTATTGAGTGCTAATAGGAAGGGATCGGGATTTGCTTGAATGAGGGGAAAGGTGCCTTGTCTCGTCATACCACTTTTCTAGCTAGAAAAGGGAGCAAGGAAAATATTGTTATTATAAACCTCCAGAGTGTCTCTTTTATTCTCCACCACTGTCCTTGTAGTGGTATTTGGTTTGTTGTCTTTGTCTTTAGAGATAATTGAAAGCACTAATCATCCAGAAAAGCTATTTTATGCCAACCTAATGTGTTTTTTAAAAGCATAAGTAGGTAAAATAATCTAATAATTTATCACAAGCATGCTAATTTCCAAGTTTGCACTGCTGCATTGCCTCTTTCGACCCTTATGCAGCTGAAACCTGAAAATGCAATGATTCTAGGCTCTGCTTCATACATATATGCATATTCTGAGGCACATATATAGAGTTTTATGAATGTCACTTTCTGAATCAAGAAAATGACTGCAGCACGCCCAAATGTCTCCACCTTAATTGTCTTGAATGCATGAATGTACTTGGGAATCTCTTATGCATGGCTAGCAGATGGATTTTGACAGAAATCAAGAAGAATTAAGCTGGAAATAATAGCAAACTTCGTTTTAATATTGAGGGTGTTTTTTGTAGTTTCAACTAGGCGTCATCTAGGATTATCATCTTAAATTAACATTTCGCCTCAATCAATCCCACTAACATGCTAGACGTGCCCCAACAACAGAAAAGTGGTCTCCTTCCCCTTTTTGTTTGAATTTTAAAACTAAAAGGGAATGGAACTTGCTTTCCTTTTAATTAACTGTCAATTTTCAGCTTCTCTCCAAGACTCCCACCCTAAGTAAAGTTAACGATCCTTACAGTGTAGAAAGGAATCATCATTTGGTCTATGATCTCTTGCATGAGAAAAGGAAAAGCACAAATTGTGTCCTAATAACATGGGTCTCATTCTTCTCAAGAAACTCAGCATCCTCTTCCTCATTTTAGCATCACTCTTATCAGCTTGTATTGCAGGTGGGTCTTTGGGTCCTTTTTTAAGTAATTTGCTGCAGCCTTTGTTGCAAATCGTACTGACATGATCACTGCCAGCCTCTTTTAGAGAAGGGGTTAGGGTTTTACGTCAGTTGCTCTTGAAAAGGTTCATGGTTTGATCTTGATCTTGATCTTCTTTTCCTGATGCTTATACATATTAGTGCAAGGCATGTGAACAAATTAATTAATAAGCTGTTGTTTTTCCTTTTTTCTTTAGTGAACATTAATTTCCATACGTTTCCCATATTATATTCTGGCTGCTTCAAATATGCTTGATAAGAGGAGAATCTTACACCATTCGTATGCTTGAAATGCCTTTGCAGGTGGGCAGTCCAAGTTCTTCAATGAGTTGGCTAAAGAAGCGGATACAATGAATGAGGTTTGTCAGTAGATTATAATCACCATCACTCACTGATCCTTAATTATTTGTGTTGGGATGTGAGTCATGTTCTTTCTGTAGCCGTTTTATCATGATATGATATGATGCATGCATGCATGCATGATCAAAAGCACCAAGCTGCATGGATCGATCGATGATTCTCTATATATATATATATAATAATCAAACTTGAAAAGCATTAAACTTTTATAAGCTAGATCTATGAAATTACTGTGATATATGTGGGTGAAGCACTCGTCCATGCAACGTCCTCTTTTATTTTCAGATTTGTTAGTTCAATATTGTATGATTTTATTTATTTATTTATTTATTTAATGGATACATATACATATATAGGGAATACCAGTACAGAAACCATCCCGCCACGATGAAGAGGACAGTATCCACGAGAGGCTTTTAAGGGTCAACACAAAAGACTATGGAAGATATGATCCAGCTCCAGCTCTTGTGAAGCCTCCTTTCAAACTCATACCCAACTGATGCTCATTTATCCATGAGTATAAAAGCTTGGCTGCAGTCCGTGTGGAAATATATAAATAAATGAAGTAAATCTCTACATATATGTACTCCCACCTATATAAATGTGAATCATATGGCACAACATTATACTAAGTTTTTAGCCCTCCGCGTAATCATGTTTTATATATATTTGTGTGTGTGTGTAGCTTCTTAGTAAAATGTGTTTCAAATTTCGTTGTGGCATGTTTAAACCATAAGCAGTGGACTAAATGAAGGGCATTATGTCCAGTCTATGATATGTAATATAATTAGGATTGATACTTATCCACACATAATTCATGAAAAAGAGAATATTTAAACCTTGTCTGGATGTTAAGATGAGATGATTATAGGTCTGTAAATAGTAGTGAAATTGTTTGAGTTAAAATGTTTTATGGGTTACGAGAAAGGAGAGAGAAAAAATTGAATAAAAATATTATAAATTATTTTTAGAATATAATTTTTGTTTTATGATTTAAAAAAAATTGAATTGTTTTTTATGTTTTGTTTGGAAGTTTAGAACATTGTAATGATTAGGGAATTAATGCTTTGATGAAAAAGTTAAAAAGTTTAAAATTAAAAATTGAAAAATGTTTATTGTTCAGTGGATTAGGGGGTGTTAACCCCCTCTGATGGGCAACCAAGCTAGAGCAGAATTGAGGGTAGAACTATAATTTTTCTTTTTTGAGTGGGGAATTTTTTATTTTATTTTATTTTATTTATAATCTACTTTATAAAAAAAGTCAAAAAATAATTTCGAAAATCATGGGATTGCCAGTTGATATGCTCCTACAGGCAGTGGCTGCCTCTGCCCATGGCTGGCTATGCATGGCCATTTTATCAACTTCCGAGTAACTTAACTTGGTTTAAGTCGTTATAAGAGGTTGAGCGGTTGCAATAAAATTAGAAGTGGTTGGTTGGTTTTGATTAAATTAGAACTATAATAGCTTTCTGGCTTTTTGAGCAGTTCGGGTTGGCGTTGTAAACCCTTTCATACACGTTGAAACATATATAGATCAATGCCACTGATTTTCATTTGCTTAAAACGCCCCGAGTCCTGACTCCTGGGATATATAGCTCATATGAATTAAACATGCATACAATTTCAAGCATATTTCACTGTTCTTTATCAACAGTTTATATTTTGAAATAACTACAGACAGTACTGTAATTGTTGGATACACACACACACACACAAGCTTGAGAGACTTTGGGTGATCATATTGCATTAAGAAATCCTCTGTTTCTCCGGATCAACTTATTGAAACTCAATCCATGTCCGAGGAAGAAATGCACAGGCCAATTACTAATCCACCATACAAAGAGACCCCTTGGATCCATGAAAAAGCAATTTGCTTTTATTAGTCTATCATTGTATCCATACACAACCCACTCTTCCCTAAATGGCACTTAATCTTGGGTTCCAAATCTTGTCCAGCAGTTTTTACGACAAGTTGAGAACCAGAAGGCAGGTTTAGTAACTAGGATTTGGCTTGGTGGACCTGTTGAGATTGGGACACGTGCCCCAAAATAGTTATGGTGGGAGGAGAATATGGCTTATGAAATTCTGCATATGGTATAATTGACAACTGCCCTTGCAATTAACTTTAAAAGACAATGAAAAATGCAGCTCCTTCTCCTAAGAGATCTTTTTGTGGTTTATTTTTTTAATCCTCTTGGTCCATCTACATCCTATTCGAGATAGATATCTAAACCCAAAGATAGGACTCCGGGAATGGCATTGGCTTTTACATATTCCAGTTTGACTCAATCTTCACTGCCATTGTAATGAATCTACAGCTTGTTGGTGAATCTGTTTGTCCCCAGCTGCCACTACGTTAAAACCTGGAAAATAAAGCAATAAGCAACAAAATGCCGTTACGCAAGTTTGATTTGACCATGAAAACTACACAGGAAAACAAAACGAAATGAATTTACAGTCTCAGTCTGCATCAAAAAGTGAAACTTGGCAGATAATTAGCATACTTGTTGCACGTGAATCTGGAGATGCCTCCCAGTGAAGCTGGTTTCCTTTCCAATCGGTTATAACACCCCCCGCACCTTCTATCACAGGTATCAATGAAAGGAAATCATACGGCTGAGAAAAAAGAGTTACCATTTTGATCAGATAGGAGCAGGATAGCTATATGTTCTGCATAAGATGATTATTGCGCAAAAGGATTACAGAAAAAAGAAAAACCCTGCTGTCGTTTTTTCTGAAAATATGATTGAGGTAGTTTCCCCAATAACCACCTACAAATTTCCCTCCAGCCGATTTGTTTTCTTGGAAAGACCTGGACACATATCCATTTGACCAGTGCCACCCATGCCATGTTCACTACTTGTCCCAGCTTGAAAACCTAGGAACATTTACTAGCCCTTGACAATAGAGATATACCCAAAACCAAACATGTCCTGGGTGTCATAGTACATCAACAATATAAAACAACGGAAGCTTACCTTTAAACCAGACTCGACAACTAGATCCACAAAACCAGAAGCCAAAAGAGCATAAGCATAGCAGTCACAGCCATATAATGGTACTTTTACCTGTGGATCATAGAACGTTACAAAGAACATCAGGAATCAATGAACAAGTAATCAATTTGTTTCCCGATGCATGAGAGGGTACATCTGATTGAATAGTGCGGAAACCATGCCATTTGTTTTTCTAAAAATATCGGCAAATTTTTACTGCAAGCCATCTGGTGACGCAGATTAAAAGCAGCCCAAAACTTTTGTCAGAAATACTGGTGAAGCATCAGATGTAGAGAGGAAAGATGAGTAGAAGCAATACCGAAAACATTAAAACAATCTGAATTATCATAATTTTCATACATTTTTTTAAATCATAAGCACATCCTCAGATACTATTAGGAAATATTTTAATACAACACACAACCTCCTTTCAAAATCAAGTTTAAGCAGATAATCATAGACCTTGTTTCTAACACGAAAAAATGCTGCTTCGGCATCCCCACTGAAGAGATGTGGACTTGTAGTGTACCTAAACATAGAAAATGAAAGGAAGCAGAGATGCAAATAGAAAACAGGTTATAGATCCACTAATCACATAAATTATGCATAAAGAGTTTCACTATCTGCCCAATAAAATGAAAATGCAAGGAAAAAATAACCGATATTTAACTTCCTGCACTTTTTTGTTTTGTTTATTGTTTTCTTCAGAAGAAGAAATATGTACTAGTCATACAAGTAGGCTTGTGACAGTTCTGCACAAGTGCGAGTAGACACTTCTTGTCCATTTAGTGTTGTTTTCCTTCCACTTCTCCCAATCCATCTTTCTCTCAGAATAGGCTGATCGATTATGCCAAGAATCTGAAAAAAAACATGCATATAGTTTTTAAGAAGTTTATCTCTATTTTCACAAGTTGAACCATCCATATACCATGCAACAGAGACAAAACCCTACATACTGTTGGCAATATGTCTTTCACTAATGATTTGGGCACAGCCCATGGATGCATCAGGATTCTATGTATTTCCCTCCCTTCTTCCTCCCATACTTGTTTAACATATTAAAAAGAGAATTTTATGTTCCAAATTTCAAAGAAAAAAAACCCCCTTTTATATTAATCACAAAATTCCTGTTCAATATTATGCACTGTATAAGAGCTGAGGTATACTTACTGGTTTACCCCTGTATAGGAGTGCAATTAGGGTACCAAACAAGGGTTTTCCTGGAACAAATAGTAGCATAGAATTATTTGTGTATAATTCAAAAGGCTTAAGCCTAATGATGATGATATATGAAAAAGAAAGGAAGAAAAATACCAGTGATGAAACTCTTTGTTCCATCTATTGGATCTAAAACCCAAACATAGTCCGCAAACTTCTCTTTGCACCTCCATCCATTCTCCTCTCCATAACTATGATTACATATATTTTGATAAGTTAGCAATAAGAAACAAAAAGGCTCCATTTTTATTTGTGAAATTCGACACTTGATGGTAATTTACAAACGCACACAATCTTTCTTCAATCCACAACCTCACTTCAGCCCATTGAGATTGGTATTTCTATTTGATAGTGAAGGAGATGATAGAAAGGAAAATAAATATTAATAACATATATTTAGATTAATACCAAGAGACATGAGAGAATGAAGTCTAGACGCAACTAGCTTGATACAAAAACATGGGATGGTATATAGATTATAATCACTTACATTGCATGAGAAGGAAAATTCTCAAGTATAATTGTAACCATAGATTCCTCTGCTTCTTGATCTGCAATGGTTACAGGACCTGCAGCAAATTGAATAAAATATGAACAACGATGACAAAAGACCTAACGTAGAGAATTAGCCCAATAAAATAATTAATCCTATCTGATCATGATATTTTTTCCCCTAATAAGTGAGAGAAATAAATCTAATTTGCCATCATCTAGAATTACGAAAGTAAATAGTAGTCTTTGTTTGACTAAGTCGACTAGAATGCGAGTACTCACAACTTAAGGAAATGAGACTAGCATAAAGCATAGAAGTTCATAAATTCGATTTTGATTTTGTTTTACCTTCCTCGGTTCTCTCAGAAACCCGGTAAAAGGTTCAGGGCATGAATAGAACTGCGTAAAGCCTTGTATTTTCTATTCAGTCCAATCACTTTTCCGAGTATACTTGATGTGAGTGATTAAATTTAGAATAGTCAATTCACAACAAACCACATTTAGATCTCTTAATGAGGGTAATTGGAACATTGGAACATCAAAGCAGCATAAGCAACTCACATTAAGTTTTAACCTTCTCTGCCGAGGAAAAAATTCTGACGTAAACTTTTTTAAACTTTTTTTTTTCCCCTCATTTTCCGTCTTTTTTCATTACCTTAACGACCCAAAAACAAAGCACTCATATACTCTCTATCATCTGTAGATTCAAGCAAAATCTCTCTCATCTTCCTTGGAAATTTCTCAGCAATTAACTGAGGGAAAAAACAAACGAAAACCAAATACCCAGATTTCCCACTCCAAGAAAGAAAAGCTTACTCAGATCCTTCTTCTCAAGAATCTCGAATTTATTCCGGAAGTACTTCCGAATGACTTCTCCGGCGGCGTCGGCGACCTTGTTGGCGACCTCAGCAAAGCGATCGAGTTCGGAATCTAGAAAGTCTAGTGGTTGAAGGCCGTCGGGGACGTCGTTGGAGAGGTTGGAGTTGGAGGCCATTGCGGTTGGGCGACAGAGAGAGATTGGGAAACGAAGGTTGGGGCCTTTGTTGAACGAGAATGAGAATGAGGAGGTGCGAGTGGTAGTGGGAATGGGAGTTTTGGGAAAGAAGGAGAGGAATGAAGGGGTTTGGGAGACGAGGCAGGACTGAGTGACCATTACTATTTACTACTGCGAACACAAGGTTTTCAATACAGACAGAGAGACAGAGAGATGGGCGACAGTGGAGGCCGAAGACTCGAAGAGTGGGAGAAGTGAACACTCAACTCTACGGTTCTCCATTTTCAGGACCTCGTTTATCACAGTAACGACGTCGTCCGACCAAGTTCACTTCATCATTTTTTTGATGTTCATATTTTCTAGTAACTTGTTTTTAAGAGTAATGCTACAAGCCCATGTAGTCGTGCAGTCACTTTTTTTCTTTTAATTGAAAAAAAAAGTAGAATCTGATATTTAAAAATTAATTTTTTTCATGTAGATCTCGTATTTATTTATTTATTTTAAAGTATTTTATTTATTTTTTTAAAGTGATTGCGCGATGCTTGTATACTCACGACAGTAACTATCATTTTTCTAAAATAAATTGAAATGGAACTTAGATTTTATCTGTTATTTTACCTTATTAAAAAAAATATATTTAACCAAAAATAAGGAATAAAAATATATTTATTCCTTTAAAATGAATAATTGTAAACACAGCATTGTATATTATTAAAACGATTTTCAATCGATTCAACAAATCCTTTTAGTATAGAAAAAATTCGATTAGGATTTTTTAAACGGTTTTTAATCTTTTTAGGTGAAGAAAACAAAAGGATTTATTTTTTTAACTTAAAAAGCTAGACGGATCCTTGTCGCCTTAATACGTACGCCAAATTCAGAACTCTTTTGAAGCCCATAAAAGAGTATTCTAAAAAGAAAAATTAATTTCTTGCTACTACAAAGGTGAAGAAAACTAACTACAAAGTGAAATAAACTTTATAAATAAAATTATCACATGTCGAATTGCATTACACATCTTCCCTGCAAAATTATGAACACAACTCAACGACAGACTCCCCTAGCTGCAGAACATATATATACATGATTTACATATTGCTTGCACATCTCGACAAGAGACGTACACAAACTATTGCAGACAACACATACATGCACATTTTACAACGTTCTTAATTAACTGATATGATGCCCAGATAACTTGTCCTTGATCTTCTCCATCATACTTTTCTTCTCATGTTCCTGATGTTCGGATCCAGTGGTTGTGGTTGTACTAGAAATCTCTGTGGGGTTGGAGTGCGAGTGCTCGTCCTTGTGCTTTCCACTGCTTAGCTTTTCCTTTATTTTCTCCTTTAATCCCTTCTTCTTCCTTCTTCTGCCTTCCCCACCCTCACCCTCCCCCTCCCCCTCCCCACCTTGACCTTGTCCGTCATCCTCGTACTGCAATTGACAACAAACATAGAGAGACGACCAAAGAAAAAAAGAAAACAAAAATATAGATTATCTGCAATTAGCGTCATTTAAATATGTTCTACTCACCGAGCCAGAGCTGGAGCTACTGGAGCGAGAAACCTCATGCTGCTGCTCCTGCTGATCATCATGCTCACCTGCAGCAGCATCACCACCTGTGGTAATCTCCTTCTCCGTTGTTGCAGCTGGCGTTTCGGGCTCGACAGCCACACCTTTAAGTTGAACGGGATTCCCATATTCATCAGTTAATAGGACCGGGTTGCCATGTTCGTCGGTGAGCTGAATTGGGTTGCCATCCTTATCTAGTATTTGAGCCATTTTTGCAATAGCAGGTTTGAGCTTAAGGCTACTAGCTTGAGCTTTTTTGTTTTAGTTGGAAGATGGATAATGGGATATAGTCGGAGAAGAAGTGTGTATTTTTTGCATGTAACAAGGATTTCACAAGTGTCTTTACTGGGAAACTGCAAAAGAGCCACGAAGGGTACTGCCAACTTAGCCACGAGAAGGCACGTACTCGTCTCCGGAGTGACAAATGTTGATGGCTCTGGCTTTTGGGTAAGGATGAATAATGCAACTCGGATAAGAAAGCTTGCTAACATCTGCAAAAGTGTCCATTTTCACGGGTAACCTCAAAATCAAGAAAGATATTATGGAATTGAAACCACTCTTGTGGTCCCATTTCCCTCTTCCTTTTACCATCTTTTTCCTTCTTCTTTTTTTGTTGCTTTACACTCTGATTTTCATCCCTATTTTCATCCTTTGTTTGTATGCTGATTGATATTCCTATCAATTGAGTATATATTTAGAGACCAAAAAAAAAAAAAAGTGGAAGTAAACATCGACAAGATATCGAATTATCGGTCTATTGCCTAGCCCTCTTCCACTAATGCGCACAATGGAAGTAAGTGGGCATGACGTTGCCCTTTTGGCAGATCCATACAAAAGCCCATCTGGATCAAATCATATATTTGTCAATGCATGAACAAATTGATCTGTACAAAGTAAGAATCTGATCGCTACTACTTTTTTTCCTTCTTATATTGAATTTATCTTCTATAGATTTTTTTTACAGCCTAACTCCTCAAGCTAATGCTGTTCAGACTTCAGCGTGTATGCAGCAGTAGAATTTTCATCACAACACTTGTTGATAGATATCTTGCAATTCCTCCTCCAACTGAGATGTAGGGATCCCACACTGAAATCTGAATGGAAAAACAATACTGAGTTTCAACATTGAGAACGAGTGTGTACATTTTTATGCATAAATGTCTTTTTGGACGTGCATATGGAACGAGATTTGAAGTGTTTGAACTTGATACTTTCAATTCCACAAAGAAGCACTAGCTTTTTTTTTTTGTGGGGGGGACACGTTAGCATGAAGTAGAAAATATGCAAGACCTACTAGTTATCCCCAAGCAAGGCAAGAGACAATTTTCAGTGATGTGTATAGACGTAAGCAACACATAAGAGATGGAGAGGCTCACCGCAGCTTAGAATTTGATCATTCTTTGCTTGATTTCACCCAGAAGAACCCCTTTTTTCTAGTAGAGTGATTCTCTGACACGGCTTCAGAATCCTTTGAGCCAAATGAGAAGTGCCGCCTCAAGAAAGGCTTCCCCAAGGAGTCTTTCAAGCTGGAACTGCGAAACATCTTGGAACCCTTCCCTTGGCATCCACTATTTTTCAAGCGATCAAGGACAAAAGAATTACCATCAAGATAGCCATCCACAACTTGGTTCCTCGATCTCTTATTTCTAGCCTTCAAATCCATTTCAGCTTTCAGTGCTTTTTCAGAAAATTTCAGGGTCTGCTTCTCCCCAAAAGTGCAAACTGGGCAAGCTGGGTCATACTTGCTAATTTCAGAAGTCATATTCTCCAAACACTCGGCATGATAAACATGCCCACAAGTTAGCACAGCAACTACAGAAAGCTCATTATTGGAAATAATTTTTTGATCACTCCATGACGATTGCTCAGTCAAGAGCTTTGAGCAAACCCCACATCTTTGTAGATCAACAGAGGAAGAAGTAGAAAGTCGGCTACTGGATCGGGTTAACTTCTCGTGATTAAAGCCAAAAAAATCACTATCGAAAGACCACCTTTCTCTACGAGAAGTGGCCATGAGACCATTGAAGGCATGCATAGACCAGCCATCAGAAGAGCCCCCACGGGAGCCCCTAGCCGATTCATTGCTTGGGAGCACTGGCCTTTCTTCAGAAACTGAGTAGCTGTCGGGCCTTTCTTTGGAAACTGGGTAGCTGTCTGGTGACTTGAATCCAAGGATTTGGCTATCAGATACTTGCCTTGAAAGCTGGTGTCCTGGAGAACGTCTGGGCCACCTTGACGTGGTAGAGCTCGCAGGAGGCAGATGACTTTGGGATGACAAAGGGGACGACAAGAAGGATGAAGTAGAAGGCATTGTAAGTGACGGCTTAAAAGGAGATGGAAATAAACCTGTTGGAGATTCCTTCACCTGCATTATGATCGAGAAATGTGAAGAGAAAAGTTAAATTTAGGATATAACGAGAATGACAGAATCACAAAATCATTCAAGAAAGCGGCCTCTACTAGATAAGCTCTACCTGCTCCAAACTCATGCCCATAGAAATATTCCTTGAAAATAATTGATCTGACAATAGACACAGAAATAAAGATTAGTCACATCACCGGTACTGAAGGTCAAAATCTACAACCAAAAAGCCAGAGAGAGGGAGAGGGGGGGGAGTGGAGAAGAGGGAATACTGGAGAGGTCATGATTTTGATAGGTAACAGATCTCATTGTTCTAATTGTTTAGTGCGCTATTTTAGTAAGGTTTTAGGAAAAAGATCCATGAAAATTCAAAAACCTAAAGAAATTCCCTTCGTTAGGACTCCATGAAAACCAGCTTCTCGAGGAAAGGAAAATGAAAACAGGTTTTTCCTACAGAGCTAAAAAATTCAACACCATCTCTATGTTTGATATGGAGTTAAACATCACTATACAATAAGACATCAAGTAAATGTTTGCATAAAAGTAACCACCGAGGAACAAAGAAGCCTGCCTAGTAGTCAACAACTTTTGGGCATCTACACGAAAGTCTAGTTTTTGCCTGTCTTCACCGACTCCATCTACCAATTTCTCCCTCAAGAAATAAAAAATCTAATTCACCATCTTTTTGGATATTATAATCTCCCCCTTAAACTCCCAATATTCTTGTTGGGTCATTCCATTGTGGCATGGATCAAGTCCCATTTGAGATTAGCTTGATACCATTTATAATGACCCAAGAAAAGTCAAGCCACATGTGGGTCTATACTCTTTTCTTTTTTTTCTTTTTTTTTCGGTACATGTGAGCCTATACTCAAAAATGACTAGTCAAGATTAAAACCGGACCTCCTTTAAATCATTATAAGAACCAACTTCCTAACACAATCTTAGGTATTACATGCCTAAAGCCTTCCACTAGCTTGATTTCCATCACAAAGCTATAATAATCTCCTGAGATAACAATTGAATCAAAAGCTCCTCTTTATTTCCAGTGTCGTAACCCATAAATATTTTTTTGATAAGTTCGTAACCCATAAATATGTCACTCCAAAAATAAGAGTGGAATAAAAATGCATAAGAAACTAAATCTTCATATATAATTGATAAGAAACTAGTTGAATCTTTAAAAGAGCGTATCTAATAAACATTAAAAGATCTTAATATTCCCGATTGAACAAGGGATTCACTTAAAATATTAAACCATAGGCAGTAACTTATGTGGGATGATATCTTCAACCGGACTGGTGTGGCATGGGTAATGCCTAGAAGAGTAATGGATATTTTCAGGAATTGGAGTGGACTTCGGAGTAATGCTCATATTCCTGAGGGTGGAAAAGGATTCCTCATTGTAATATTTAGTGCCTTTGGATGGAGCGAAAGGGTAAGCGTTTTGAAGATCGGGAGCATTCATTGGATGAGTTGAAGAGATTCTTTTTCAACACCTTATTTTATTGGGCTTCTGTTATCATTTGTAATGAGACTACTTTTCATAATTTGCTTGTATCTTTATCTAGTTCCTAGTGTTTGTTAGGCATTTTCCATGTATACTTTCTGTGTATTTAGGCTATGCTTATTGTTATTACAATAAAATTATATTTTTACATATATATATATATAAAAAAAAAGGGCTCTCTCACATCTACAGTAAAGCAAGAAAATTGATTTTACATACGTCAGATTACATATACAAGAAACTCAATAAAACATCATAGGAAATGCAATTAAACTTAAAGAGCTGCCATTGTGAAGGTACCTGAAGCAGGAGTTCTCACTTGCCCAGCAGTTCCTTCAGAATTTGGAGACTTCTGCCACGCACATCTTTGAAAATATTCCACTGGACTCCCATCATATGATTGTTCATATTTAATTCGCAATTGACCATTCCGGCCTACCCCATCTGAGAAGCAACCCATAGAAATCTCTTCACCAGCTACACGCCCTGGGTTATCCCAACGAAAGCTCCATGTCGGAGAATACCGACCATTCCTATGCAAATTTTCCCCTCTCGATCCATTTGGTGGAGTGTTATCTCTAGCAGCAACACAACAAGCAGACCCCATAATCAATGACACCACAGCTTTTTAAGTTCTAATAGCAATCGCACAACCATCCTTGCATTCTCCAAAGTTCAAACTCAGCTAATTATCCAGATACCACTACTCTACAANAACACTGCAGAGCTCAGGGAGATCCGAGATTACAGCTTAAAAAGCGAACTTCACAGTCAAAATCAGGTAACGTTGTGAAAAACACAGAAATCAAACAAAGTACGTGAGATTAAAAAAAGAAGAAGCCTAAAGTCATGGGATTCGATAATCAATATCTATACATACATATATGTAATCAGCTTAAATATAACGTCATCGGAGAGAAGATTACTCCGTACTCGAACATCCAAAACCTGAACCAGACGTAATTGAACCGTACCTTTCTTCTCAGAGCCCAAACGGTCAAAGCTTAGAGAGACAGGTATGGGCCGGGTGCCCTTCCTTAGACGTTGGTGAAGACATGGAAGAGAAGGGGAGGGAGAAGCGAAGTGGTGTTAGACGGGTGTTTATAACGACGTCCGAATGTGTTGTGGTCGCGTTCGATATGTCGGGAGCCGTTAATTTTAACGACGTTTTCTAACGCAGGGGTGAAGGGGGGTTTTGCCCACGTAATATTTGACTTTTCTTTTGGGTGGCTCCACATCATCTGGGAGCGAGATATTTTAGATATTTTTATTTTTTTATATATTATTACTTGCCAACAATAAATTCAGATAATTTGTATCAGAATTAAAATTAATATTTATCGCTCAAATTTTTATCGGATGGTATTTGAAAAAAATAGATATATAAATAACATCTTACAATTATTTATATAAGCAATAATAATTAGCTCCGTATATTTTTCTCTCTCACTTGAAATTCTCAAATTCGATATACAATGAATCCTTTTCCATTCATCAGAGCAGCAGGTGGACCGTGTTACTACCGGCACCATTCATACAAACCAGGGCCGGCTCAATGTAAAGCCATTTAGGTCATTGTCTTATGTAAGGTTTTAAAAATAAAAATGTGATATTTTTTTTTAAAGAAAAATAAAAATCATTTCATTAAATAAAATTTTAAATAGTTTTTATAGTTTTCAACGTGTGCAAGGCTCCATGATAATGATTTTTTTTTATATATAAGTAATACAATGAATTATTTATATTTTAAATAATTTTTTAAAGATCTTGCTAAATTAAGGTACAAAATCTGCTTTGAGGCCTCATTGTAAGTTGTTGTTGTAAATATAAATTCACAAAAATTATATTTAAAGATTTTAAGTAAAATATCATTTTATTGAAAATTTTGAAAATATTCTATATAATAATTTATATTTTATTGTATTATAATTACGAATGACTCATTTAAATTTCACCTTAGGCCTCAATTTGTATTGAGCTGCCCTGATACAAACTCATTGTCTAAGAGAAGATTGATACGAAGAAACTGCAGATAGAGGACAACCATGATGATCATATATGTTATAAACAGCCATGGCTTCAAGAACAAAGAAAGTTAGAGAACTCGAACATTTTACAGAAGCTGAGCTAGGTTGCACTCATGTGTTGGCGGAGATTAGGAATGCATGGCATGTCTAGATCATCAGCACTTGGCTATTTGTCCTAAAATGCATGCATCAAAGGCCTCCGCCCTTCGACTGCATGCAAAGATTTGGATGGATTAATGAGAGAGACAGAGAGAGGATAGGAATGTGTTTGACCTTTTCAAATTATGGGATTTTTTTATGACCGTTAGTTGGTAGTGCCCAAAAAAGGAGCCAAACCCAACAAAAGAATCATGTCCACAGTAAAAAATCATCTCTTTCCCTCCAATTCTATCCAAGAAAAACAGTAACAGAACGTGAAGGAAAAACCCATCACAAATATACCAAAACAGACTCTTTTTCAAGACCAATTTGTTAGTTTCTTCTCCATGCATTCTGCTCACCTCCTCACCCAGGAGGGATGGAGATCATAGAAAAGAAACCAAGAAACTTGCCCTCATCCAATCTGATCTTTCTATCCTCCTTTCCATCGTCGATGGCTACTCTCCTGGTCCTTATCTACGCCTTTTTTACCGCCTCTACCACCGCCCTTTCAGCCTTTGCTCCCTTCGTTCCCCAGGACAACTTCCTCATTGACTCCGGCGCCGATAAATTAGCCTCCCTTCCTGATGGAAGAGTGTTTAGAACCGAAGAGCAATCCAAGCAATTCTTAGAAGCCAAGGATGAAATCAAGGTTTCAGTGGAGAAGGCCGATGTTCCTTCGCCCATTTACTCATCGGCAAGAATCTTTGTCCAAGAAGCCATTTACTCCTTCCCCTTGTCTCGGCCCGGCTGGCATTGGGTTCGCCTCCATTTCTATCCCTTTCAAAACGACCAATTCGACCTCAAGACTGCCACGTTCTCGGTCAGCACCAATAAGTACGTGCTTCTCCACAGCTTTAATATGAACAACAGCTCAAAACACGTCCTCAAGGAGTTCCTTCTCAACGTGACCGAGCCACATTTATCGATCAAGTTCGTGCCCATGAAGAATTCCGCTGCTTTCATTAACGCCATTGAGGTGGTTGCGGCACCCGATGAGCTGATCACCGACGTCGCCAACGAGCTTTTGCCTGTCGGCGAAGTTTCGGGGCTATCCGCATACGCTTACCAAACCATGTACCGGCTTAATATGGGAGGACCCCTCATCACCTCCGGAAACGATACTCTCGGGAGGACTTGGCAACCCGATAAGTCGTACCTCAAGTCCAGAAACCTGGCAAAGAGCGTCTCCGTTTCGACCACCATAGTCAAGTACCCCGAGGGAGTGACGCCCTTGATCGCGCCACAAACGATGTATGCTTCCGCTGTTGAAATGGCTGATGCCAAGGTCAGTCAGCCTAATTTCAACGTGACATGGAACTTTGAGGCAGACCCGGGTTTTGGGTACCTAATTCGGCTTCATTTCTGTGACATTGTGAGCAAAGCGCTCAATAACCTCTATTTTGACGTCTACATTAATGGGAAAATGGCGATATCTGATTTGGATTTGTCACACAACTTGAATGGTTTGGCAATGGCTTACTATAAGGATATTGTGGTTAATGCTTCCTTGATGTCTAACGGACTAACTGTCCAAATTGGTCCTTCTAAATTGGGTTCCGGTGATTTGAACGCCATTTTGAACGGTCTAGAGGTCTTGAAAATCAGCAGTTCGGTGAACAGTCTTGACGGAGAATTCGGAGTTGATGGAAGCATGGCTGCTGACGGGAGCAACCGCAGTAAGGTGGCTGCAGTCGGGTTTGCGATGATGTTCGGAGCCTTCATTGGTCTTGGTGCAATGGTAATGAAGTGGCACAAGAGGCCTCCAGACTGGCAGAAGAGAAACAGCTTCTCTTCATGGTTGCTCCCTCTTCATGCTAGTGACACGAGCTTCATGACAAGCAAGAACTCTTTGGGGTCTCACAAGAGCAACTTTTACTCCTCAACTATGGGATTAGGCCGGTACTTCTCATTCGCGGAATTGCAGGAGGCAACCAAGAATTTCGATTCCAATGCAGTAATTGGCGTTGGTGGATTTGGAAATGTGTATCTCGGGGAGATCGACGATGGGACTAAAGTGGCAGTCAAGCGAGGGAACCCACAGTCGGAACAGGGCATTACAGAGTTCCAAACAGAGATTCAAATGTTGTCGAAGCTACGACACAGACATTTGGTCTCCCTGATCGGATACTGCGACGAAAACTCAGAAATGATATTGGTTTACGAGTACATGTCCAATGGTCCTTTCAGGGATCATTTGTATGGCAAGGATTTGCCCCCATTATCATGGAAGCAGAGGCTGGAGATCTGTATAGGCGCGGCTCGAGGGCTTCACTACCTTCACACTGGCACTGCACAGGGCATCATTCACCGTGATGTTAAGACCACCAACATTTTGCTCGATGAGAACTTCACCGCCAAGGTTGCCGATTTTGGGCTCTCAAAGGATACTCCAATGGGGCAAGGTCATGTGAGTACTGCAGTGAAAGGAAGCTTCGGGTACTTAGATCCTGAGTACTTCAGGAGGCAACAATTGACAGATAAATCAGACGTGTACTCATTCGGGGTGGTTTTGCTTGAGGTGCTCTGCGCAAGGCCCGCCATTAACCCAGCGCTCCCTAGGGAGCAAGTTAATTTGGCTGACTGGGCTATGCAATGGAAGAGAAAAGGCTTGATTGAAAAGATCATTGACCCCTTACTCGTTGGTTCCATTAATCCTGAATCCATGAAGAAGTTTGCCGAGGCTTCAGAGAAGTGCTTGGCTGAACATGGGGTGGACAGGCCGACAATGGGAGATGTGCTTTGGAATTTGGAGTTCGCTCTGCAGCTTCAAGAGACTTTTTCGCAAGGAATTGCAGAAGATGATAAAAGCAAAAGCAATTCCTCTGCCATTGTTTCCACCTCTCCTGCTGTTGTGACATCATCCACCACTGCTTCCAACTCTGATAGCCTTCTGGTCTCTAATCCGGAAGAGCATGAGAGTCCAGCCCAAGCTCAGGCCATGAATGAGCATTCAGGAACAGCAATGTTTTCCCAGTTTGCTAATCTCAATGGTAGATGATGATCATTGAAACATTGAGTGCTGGTCTATATCAGTACAAGTTTAAGCATCTGGTGCATGGAACTTCAATGCTGTTCTGATCCACTTCATCATGGATGGGACATTTCAGCAGCAATTCCAAGCTCTGTGCCCACAATTCTCTCCTGCAAATGATCTCCAATGCTCAATGAAATGATTGTTCATCCACCTGGCTTTTTAGTTTCCAAATACCGTATGATTCAT